>JAHZMW010001813.1:0-14520 GCA_027743745.1 Alloscopus bannaensis | reverse complement strand
AGTCATTTTTACCTTTTCCACTTGAATACATTGCTATAAGTTTCGGGAAGATTCTCATCCCGCAGCAAACTATCCTCATAGAGCAGTATCATGCTTAACTTAAAACTGTTTTCCTCGAAATGTACTCTAGAAAACTACAAAACTCTGAAATTGTTGACGTAGACAATACGTATCCGTTATGGGTTCTAAACGCCTAGCCACTTGAGGCAAATCTAATAAGGTTCGGGACGATTCTGATCGTACAACAGAACGTCGACGTCTAAAAATTGTCCTTGAGAAGCCTCTGAATGGAATGAAGTCAATATTTTGATGATAAACAATGCTCAAATTCATCACCCGACTTCAAAAACCTTCAAAACAAAATGAAAACCTAACGCCGCTCCCCGAACCGCCAGATTAACTCCTAATCCATCCCAGTCATCGGGCCCACTAGTGGGTCAAGCCAAGAGTGCAGATAAGTTTTCCGAGAGGCTTTTCCCAATCTTTACATGGCTAAAAAAGGTTCTAGGCTTTCCTCAATGCTCACTTTTTTTTTGTGCTGATGCATAATGTACTGTTGTGTATGCAATTCAAAACACAGAAATGAGATTTTTCCTCTCGCTGTTGAGTCAAATGAGGAGAACAGACACAGAAGAGAATCTCGAACTTGTCTCTCTTAACACTTAATACTACAACAGGCAGTCCAAGACCAACTTTAAACACAGAGAGAATATTAGTGTAAAACACACGAGAGTTGTAGAAAATCTCCCTTTTCAAGTGCTACTTCTCCCTTTTCAACTACATTTTCAACCTCTGTGTGTCCACTTTGGTGTGCATCATTTTTTTTAAATACATGACTTCACCATTTGACCATCATCATCTAGAGTTCCTCCATACAGACATACAGTGATACACGATTTTCTCTCCGATACATCGACAAACAGAGACAGAACATACTTTGACTGCGAGTCCTCTGCTCTCCACCACAAAAATTAGTTGTGAAGTTGATTGTGTGTAAAAATGAACTGTTTCGTGTAATCTTTGAAAGGAGCACTAGTCAGAGTTGTTGAAGTTATCGGTTCCTTTTTTTGGGGGAACAATTACAGTTGACGAGAATAATTGGATGCGTAATTTACTCTCGCCTTTCGTGTCGGATTTTCCTCCTTTTTTTCCTTGTCTTCATGGAGGAAAGTGGTCACGGATTGAGACAGATCCTCAGTATATTTAATCCCGTAATTAATTATTAAGGCTAATCACGATGAGAGAAGAGAGAAGATCAACTTCGATGAGAACTTGTCATAAAACGTCAGCAGTCGGAGTGAAACGATGTTGTGTCGGGGACTGAGTCGGGCTTGATGACGGATCACTGAGGAAGTTTTAGGAATTTTTGAGAGGAAAGGAAGTTGGCACGAGGTGGCCGAGGCAGTAAAACTTGGCAACGTTCCTCAAGGTCAAAATTGTGGAGGTTTGGAAGTCGTCGGGAAGGAGATTGTAGAGACGGAGAACAACTGTGTCTCTACGATCTGGCGTTAAATCGACACCAAGGACACTCTGGACTGAGATCTTGTTTGTTTTCTTTTCAAAAGTCGAGAGTCACGGAGTGGGTGATGATGGATGAAGAACAACTCATGGAATGATGGTCAGACAAAGGGATTCCGCAGTGTGACCACTCGACTGACTCTGTAATAATGACTGAAAATTTAGAACGATAGAACTTGTGAAGAAATGATAACTTGGTTAACAATTGAAGACTGTTTAGTGCGTTTCGTGTTTGCTTCGAGTACGCTTGAAAAATGCTCACTTTTTGATGACAGTCGATGATTTGATTAAATATATCAATTCAACATGTCAAATCCAGTCTTCAGCAACTTCAACATTTGTGTAACTCCAAATATTTATCTTTGCTCCATCACACATGATGATGATGACAATGATGTCTTCCGTTGGTCAATGTTTTGACAGCGACTTCTAGAGAAGATAGGAGAGTCAAAGTTATTACAAGCGTTATCTCTGCGAGTGTGTCATCACTCAACTATGCCAACATGCCAACGTGTGAGTGCTGATAATATTTCCGAGATTATCGCAGTGTGGAACACAAGTGTATTTTTAAAGAACACTCGAGATTTTTTTTGTGCAATACCTGAAGCAGCGAGGATCAGTTTCAATGTGGTTCAGTCTCCAAAAGTATTATTGCAGAATTTTATAATGTTTCCAGAACTCAGAGGAATGGGAACACCAAAAAATTGGACCCTTCTACAACCTGCTATGCTTGCGAAGCTGCAAAGTTTTAGCAGACTAATTTAGTTGCTTTAGTTTTGTGTGCAATATTACGATTTTTAACGAAGTGTTTGGAGTGGTGAGAGAAAGGCGTAATTATTACTGGATAGCTGTCATCATCACACGTATTTCACCTGGAATACTACTTCCACTACGGTCTCCACAGTTAGTCACTGTTGATGACGACAGCCTTGAGTTTTCAGTAATTCCAGTATAGTGCCTAAATCAAGGTTGACTCTTCAATATTTTTGAAGTTCCACCCTGTATTCTACGCGTTTAAATAATTAGCTTGAGTTACTAAGAAAAGTGTAATTTGCAATTGTACCAATAGCATTACTACCGACGATGACGACGACCCGAAAAGTTAATTGGTGTGAGTAACGATGATGGTGTTGAAGTGGTGTGAAGAAGTCGGCAAGCTTCAAGTGACAAATACATAGCCATTTTAATGACTTATTGTTACACGAGTACTTCCGTATTACTGCCTTTGGTGGATAAGGTGAAGCAGTGTTTGGACGACTGTGTTTCCGAGTGTCCAATCCGATAGGTTAAATAATTAATGATAGGAGAGTAGGTTCGACTCGCAGTTCACTGACGCACGACAAACGCACACACGACATCCCGATTAAATGACGCAACGGAACCTGTTTTCAGTCCACCAGTTCAGAGATAACCATGTCGTTCTTCAGTGGGTTGAAAAAGGTTCTCAACTTGGGAGGGGGGATGAGTCGGGGTGGCGATGGAAGTGGTCTCGGGAGCCGCTATAAGAAACTTCCTTCGTGCCTCCGAATGGATGTTGATCCATACACTCAGTGGGACTTTATTGGAGAGCTTGGTGATGGAGCTTTTGGGAAGGTGTACAAGGTAAATACACGCTCCCACACACCAGTTATATTTTCACAATTTACTGATTTTTAAAGCTTGAAAGTAATAACTGTATTAATTATGTTTAGGCCAAACATAAGGAGACTGGGGTGTTTGCGGCGGCAAAAATGTGTCGTTTAGAAACGGACGAAGATTTGGATGACTTTCGCGTTGAAATCGATATTCTCGCTGACTGCAAGCATCGGAACGTCGTAACCTTATTTGACGCCTATTGTTTCGATAGTAAACTATGGGTGAGTTATGAAATACGAAGTAATACTGTATGGTCGTGTTTTGTTGTTTCGGAAGGTGAAACAATTGGTCATAAAATCTGAACAAGGACAATGACATGATGTTTACGTGACTTTGTAGCTTCTTTTGGAATACTGTGATGGAGGGGCACTAGATACCATTATGGTTGAGTTGGAGCACCCATTGCAAGAGGCTCAAATAGCGTATGTGACAGGTCAGTTGTGCATTGCGTTGAGCTACCTCCATGATAATAAGGTGATACATCGAGATTTGAAGGCTGGCAATATCCTTGTGACGGCGAGTGGCGGAGTTAAATTAGGTAAATTTATTTATTTTTATTATTACTTTGAATTCACATTGTGTTTTGTCAACAAAAGGTTAATCATCTCCACACTCGTAACGGTTTTGACTTTTGCAATGCTGGAAATAATATTGGACATCAAAAAATGTTGAAGACTAACGGTAAAATTCATTTCATTTCTACACTAGGTGGATATATGGTCGTTAGGAATCACGCTGATAGAGTGTGCGGAAATGGAGCCACCTCACCATGAACTTAGTCCGATGCGAGTCGTGTTGAAAATTCAACGAGGAGACCCACCCAAGCTTGGGAAGCCTGCAGCGTACACCCCCGAGTTTAACTCATTTATTTCAAAGTGCCTAATCAAAGACCCACATCATCGACCAACAGCTCAGGAGCTGCTTCATGTACGAATATTTAATACACAAAAAATGTTTAAAAATAACAATTGATTATGCAAATTTTGCCGGCATGCAAAGATTTTCAGTTGCCTTATAAAACCCTTTTGTGAATCTTTCAGCATCCATTTATAACACGAGCGACGGATTCCAAACCTGTTCGTGATCTAGTAGCTGAGTTCAAGGCCGAAGTTGTCGAAGAAGTGACAGAGGATGACTTGGCTGAGGTAATACCGAGAACTAATTGCGCTTTCAACCGAATAAGAGAGAGTTATTGCTTCTTTCTCTTGTCTTCATATGCTTTACGTGTTTTGAGGTGTGTCGTTGGTGGAAGTGATGTTCGAGCGCACAAGCTTCAATACATTCTGTCTATCTATGCTATAAACGTTGTTGGACATAGATGTGTGATCGTGTTGTGTATCTTTCTTTCGTTTCCTTTCAATTTCCATGTCTTTCCTTCTTCTGCTCTCACAGAACTGTCAAACAAGTTATATTCGTCGTGAAGGTGCTGATACTAAGGCTGGTAAGACCTCTAGAATCTTGGGGTCTTGATCTTTGATTCCGCTTTCATTTTTCTTATATTTTGTCCCTGTAAAGATTCCAGTTTTTGAGTTTTTATTTCGTACGATATTGCTATAGTTTGTTTCTGAAAAAAATTGTTTGAGTTCTTGCAACAAGAGAATGACCCCAACGCTTGATACATATCCGCTGCCTATCACACTATTCAAGGTTCCAAGTCCAGCAAGACCATTAATATTTACAATGGACTTACAAAAATTACACTGCCTCTTTTTCACCACGTTTGCTTTTATTTTATATAAATACTTTCCTACAGCGACAAGTTGATGATGCTGTAGTCTACACAGTTTCACACCAATTTCTTGTGTTATGTTTGTAGTTTTTTTTTAATACAAAAAGACTATGTAGTAGTTACACATTTAGAGACTAATATCGCTTGACACGCATGTTCTCTCTGCAAATTCTCCATCAGCTACAGTTTTTAAATTGTTATTGAGATTTATGTAATGGTATGGAATTGTATTATTTTGTTGTCTGGAATACGCAAAAGTTACAAAAGTTAAGTAGTAGAACTACAAGAACAACGCCAAGCACGGACTAGAAAACCAATTTGTCAATTCATGATGACTAAAGTGTCCCCTTTATTACTTTACAGAGGTCGTCTCAACTCCAAATGGAAATTGCGGACGCATCCGATTCTTCCGATATTGGTACGCGCTGCATCACAACTTCTCTATACCTCCATTTACAAGATTTCAGTATTCATACTATTTGGTTGTTGTACACAGTTCCTATGACTCCATTGGATCAAGGCGCTTTCGCTCTACCAGATACTCCTCCGTTGTCCGGTGCGAGTGTGGAGAAACGGAGTGCTCCTGGCGAGGAGGAAATACAGCCCAAGCGTACAAAGCAAGGCTCTCCCTCCCAGGGTGAACGGGAGAAGGAGAAGAAAGTCAAAGAGAAGCGTCCAGCGCCTCAACCTCCTGCCCCTGACAAACAACAAGCTGCTGCGAAAGTACCGCAACACCACAAACCTAAAGATAGTTCAGCTAATGTGCCATTAACTTCAAACGGTGAATTACCACATCCCTCCGATAAAACTAAGCCTGAAGCTTCTCCAACGACGCCTTCACCAGCTTCCAGTTCCACAACCCATCGTCCTCCTAGTGATACCAGTACTGTAGAAAGTGTCTCCGTTGAGGAATCGAACAGAAGTGACCTGAAAAGTACCTCTAGTCCGCACAAGAAGCAGGAGTCGAGTCATCCACCTATAACCACAGAAGGTGTGCAGGAACGAATACAACCAAGTCAAAAGCATGACAGGAGGAGTCCTGAGAAGACCGAGAAAAGTTCAAAGGGTTCCTCACGTGACGATTCTAGACAGAAATTTGTTAACGAAGCCAAGAGTAGTAAGAACGCAAATGGAAGATCAGCAAGTTCATCGTCAAGTCCTCCACAAAGTCCTAAACGACAACTCACGGAGACCATTCCGCCCACGACAAATGACAGTGTTGACTACAAAACAGTGACATCAGTTCCGTGCCAGGCAGAGAGCTCCGAGTCTTCAGATAAAGTACATCACGAAATGAAAAAGTCCACCTCGAGGGAAGCATATGATGTCATTACATCGAATGGTTAGTTAGTTTTGTTCATAAATGAGTTGATCGGTCAGCGTTAGATAACCAAACCAAATGATGCATTAAAATAATTTTGTAGGTCCAATACTTGTAGATCCTAATCGACGTTCGTCTGACCCACTCGACGATGGCTCTTCTAATAATCACATTTACAGCAAAGTTGTCAAGTCGAAGAAGGATAAGAAAAAGCAGCCTTCCGAAGATGCCGTCACAATTGTACCTGTAACAGAGTTTGATTTTGATCCCATTAGCGTGGTAAACGTGAATGCGGATGACGTGAAAATTTTGAGCAATGAAGCTTCCTCAACTATTGTTACCGTGGGTTCTTCTACCGTCAAAGAAGATGTGAATGTGTCAATCGCTTCTCCGTCTGACCAAGTAAGCGCTTACCAAGTAAGGAAAGTTACTTTTACTATCAGCTAGAAACATGTTATTAACTGTTTTGTTGAATTTGGTAGGTCGTGGTGGTGGCGAACAGCACCAATAAAACGTGGCTCAGCTCCAACGACCTCCAAACTGAAGATGGAAGGAGGAACGTGACAGAAACGTCCGTAGTTGCTGCTTCATCTTCCACCCCAAGTACGTTAGAGCGAGACATGACCAAAGGGCAAAAGCTGGATGACAGCGAGGTTGTTGTGATGAGCCCAATTGCAGATCGTCATTCTCCTGTTGATGTTTACGAGCAAAGTATGATGATGCATAATGTTTGAATATCTTCAATGCACAACCTTCTAGTAAGAGGAAATTATAATCCTTTTAATATTTTTTCGACAGACTTAAACATTAGCCATATTTCTGTTGTTGCCGTTGGAGACGAAACCGGGAACTGGCAGAATGACTCGCGGAATAACGTCAGTGCCGTCTTGGTTCAACCTTCCTCTGACCAAGGTACAAAAAACTGTCAATGAAGTCAGTTATGTACTCGTCAACGTTAAGTTTTGGATTTTGTAAAATTAACCTCGTGTTATACTTTGACACAGACGAAGCTCCTATATCGATAGTTGTGGAAGGAACGACAACGGAGGCAACCGATGTTGATTCTGTTCCTGACTTGATGGTACCCAAGTACACCAGGCATGCCTCCAACGAATCGTCTGATCACAACGCTGTCCGAAGAAGGCAAGGACCACCGAGTTCCAAGTCCAGACCCATTTCAGATGGGCATATTCTAAGCCAGCAGTATTTGGAAGGAAAGGTACTTATTCCGGTTTGATTATTGTTGAAGGAATTAATTAGTTTTGTAGTGAAACTGTAATCTGTTCAATGATGCACTTCTGTCCAATACTGAATCCAGATTCGCTTTTGATAAAAATCTCGATATAACAGCCACAATTTTTTGTTGAAATAGGGTCGTTCAAAGTTTGACAAGTCACTGAAGGGCTCTGCCGTGTCAACATCGCTGAAAGACATTCCACTGCAGTCGAAGGAAGAAGAGAGACAAAATTCATCGAGCTTGGATCGATCAGATCGGCACAAGCGAGGCGAAAATGGCCAAACAAAGCATTCCGTAGTGAAACCCACCCACACAAGAAATAGATCTGACGCTGAGTCTGTGTCTACTTCTGTGAGTCAGGATAGCAACAAAGAAAATCACACATCCACACCATCTCCCTCTGAGTCCACGGTGGCTGGAGAGGAAGTGATGTTGAGGCGAAAGACGGATTCAAAGGTTAGTCAAGTTTTGCTAATTTGGTATTTGTTTTAGAAATTTCAATCTTCCTTGCCGGAATATTATTTAAATTTGGTGTGCGTTTTTGTGTGAATTTGACAGGAGCGTGATCGTGCGAAGGAAGAACTAAATTATAAGAAGAAGACGAGGAAGAGGACTCGGAAGTTTGAAGTCGACGGAGTTATAGTCACAACGACGACTTCCAAAGTGATATACGGCGACGACGATGACTCTGTTACAAATTATCATTTGAACAGGAAGCAGGAGCTGCGCGAGTTTAAACTTCTTCAAAAGCAAGAACAAAAGCAGTGCCAAGATTTGAACCTCAGAGCTCACATGGCGTTAGAGTCTCAGGTAATAAAACTGAATTCAAGATATGTGGTTGACATTTGATTTGTTCAGAATAGTTAAATAAATATCCATTTATGTAATATGCAGGAAAAGAAATTTGAGCAGGAGAAGATCAGTCTGGTGAGACAGTTTGAAAACGAAATGGAAATGAAGTTGAAGGTGCAGAAACAGTCAGTGGAGCGGACTGAGCAACAGCAGGAAAATGAATTGCGACAGATGTCTAAACGAATTAGGGCAGATCAGGTACGGCTGATTTCAAAAGTAGCAATTGTAGCACATATTATTCGGTTTTGGTAAAACTCCTGATTTTTCATCAGGAAAAGGAAATGAGATTATTTCGCGAAGGGCTGAAACAAGAAGTGAAATTGTTGAAGCAAGAGGTTGATGAAATGCAGAAGGATGCACGGAAGAACGCATGGCGTACAAGAAAAGAGACACTGGACAGAGACCAGCACAATCGGGTTAGTGTAAATTAGTGTAAATATACATTATGTATTGTTAAAATTATTTATGAAAGTCTGACACATTTCCTTAAACTCGATGTTGGCAATTATTTTCAACAGGAGCGGCAGTTTTTAGAAAAGCTGAATGAAAGTCACGACTCGAGAATGAAGCGTGAGAACGAAATCCACCGATCGCGCATCGCCAACATGGAGCGACAGTTTCTCGAAGAAAGGCATGAGGTGAGGGTTGATGCCATACTAATAATTTAGCATAATGGAAAGCGTTTGAATAATCAAGCACTATTTTTGCAGAGGATTCGACGCCATAACAAAGTTTTGTGGGACGTTGAAGAGTCGCACATGAAGGAGCGCCACCAGCTGAAAAAGAGACAAATCAAAGAGAGCTTTAACCTACAACGCCAACAGGTTACACAGATTTTACTTGCTGCAAGGTGTGAGACAGATGTTGATCAGTTTAGTAAAAATGGCCATGTACTATAAACCTTGTGTAGATGTTGATAAGACACGAAAAAGAGCTGGAACATCACAGACGTGTCAGTTGTCGAAAGGAGGACGAACTTTTAAAACGGCAGGCCGCCGAAAAGCGTGCTTTGCCGAAGAGGATACGAAGTGAAATGAAGATCCGAGAAATGATGTTTAGAGAGTCCTTGAGGATTCACGCACCTGGTTCGAATCCTGCAACGGGACCGGAGGACGAAAAGGATCGTTTGCGCAAGGTACCTTTATTCATTAATTCCGTCGTAGCAGTGCATTTTTGGGAATTAAAATGATTATATAATTGTGCAAATCTGTCCTATTCTATAGTTCCAAGAGCAAGAAAAGAAGAAATACAAAGCGGAACAGCAGCGGTTGGATGACAAGCATTCTCGCCAACTAGAAGAATTGCGTGGTAGTACTGAGGCTGCCAAACGCGAGTTGGAACAGTTGCAGAACGAGAAGCGTAAGTGTTGCTTTGATAAACGACTTTGCTTTTGTAATTTATTGAATGGCAATTAGTAACAATTTGTGTTTGTACATAGGAGCCGTTCTGACACAACACGAGGAGATGAAGTTGAAGGAGCTCGACGAGTTGTTTTCACAGCATCTTCGTGCATTCAAAAATGAAATTCCCATTAAATTAGAGGTATTTATTTCAAACAGATAGTCGATTATAAATACTCGAGATTGTTTGTTTTCTGCTCTGGATTTAACTTGATTGAACTACTCATTTACAGCGACTGGAAGCGGAATTCATGTCGCAAATCAATGAGCAGAGGAAATTCTACGGTGACACGGTTCTCAATGACGTCCAAACAGAATCCCTGTCTTCGTCATCACACAGTCGAAATGTATTCGGGTCTGGGAGTAGTACACCTTTACCTGCCAGCTCCTTCTCTAGTTTAGAATCGGAAACTTAGCAGACACTTTGACTTTCGAAAGGGAGAGGAGAAATGGAAGTATAAGACGCTAAGTTATTGCCTTTGACTTGTAGGACCATTTACTACTGCTGCAAAGTGACTTAAATTGAAACTTCGAACAAAGTCTGAACGTCTTGTCGACAATTCACACACACATACGCGTAGTGTATTATTAAATGGTATTTAAGACTGCCAACTATACAAGCAGATGAAATAACATGTTGACCTTTCTCGGCGCGTAAACGGTTGGTAAAACGAAGTAAATTACTGTTGCTCAGGCTGATACAATACTAGAAAAAACAATATAGAGACGCGTCATAGACCCGTTGCATTTCCGTGCATTTTTTTGTTAACGTTGTTTACTAGATCCCTCTGTGTAGGCTTATCTTATTCTTGGCATGCAACTACAAATTGCATCATCATAATACATTGTTGTTTTAAGGGAGACAAACTCCATAAATTATTTACTTGTACAATTCTACAAACTACGTAGTTATACATACAATACTAGTTGTAGAAAGTATGTACAGTGTACAATATATCGGATATTTATATATATACATAACGTACAATTAGCCAGTCTTAATCTGTATCATTCATCATAATTTTAATCTTTTCCGCAATCAATTTTGATTGAATATGTACACACACATTCACACGCACACAGACACATCCATCATTATCAAATGTAATGTAGTGAACTAGTTGTTCTGCGCGCTGTAGCGGTCTTGTGCGGCAGTTGTTCTCCAATTTTCCCGTAGGTTCAAACTCGTGTTTTAAAATGACTTTTTAACGTTTGCATTATGGAAATTCTACGTCAGTGCGTGAAATGTTCAAAAGTAAACGGAGTTTGTGTTGTCACGACCAGTAGAGTCAAAGTCAAAGTGATTCTCGGGTCGGAGCAAGAAGATGCTGCACGAGTACCATTAAACTGTAGAAAGCAGTAGTCTTGCGCGTAAATAACTAATTAAATTATTCGCTGCTCCCTACCACACACACTCACCTCACGGTTTTAGAATCCTTTGGTGGTCCACTCGACACCACGTATTACGTTGTGTAGACAATGCAATATATAATAGGTCACGCCGAAGGAATTAATAAAGAACTAAACTTTTCATCGTCTCCCCTGTACTTCATGCAAGATCGTTGTGGTTTAAAGTGTATTTTCTATTTAAGTGTATCGTGTTCAATACTAAAATCTTATGGAGTGTTATGGTTTGAAATAAATTATGAATGGAAGTGATTGCAGTAATAATAATAATAACAATAATAACAGTGGTCGTACAGCTCTTGGGCTCATGCTCTGTTTCTCTAACTTGTTCATACTAATTGACGTTTTTGGAGATGAGGTTGGATGTGCATATTATGGGCATTCAATAGTTACACCTGCATTTCAAATTTGTATGCTAGCATTTAATGAGTAAACGGACACCACCAATCTCACCAACCAATGCAATGCTAAAGCATTACAATCGTTTGTTCTATTGGAAGCAAGGTGAAGAATGGAAGTATTATTATTAAAGTCTGCAATGAATATCTTCACAAAAGTGGTTCACGAAATCAGAATTACTGCAGTCAAAATTAACGTGTGTTGTCAACGAGTATACGGATACGACACAAAAAAATTACCTTTATTTCAGGTAACTTTTTTTTACCGATACAGCACCTATGATTACCATAATTACACGAGTTCCTTCAACTCATTTCAGTTTGGCTAATCTGAACTAATGAATACGCCCACACAAACCGACACGTACTGTCACATCGAATTGAAGCAATCAATAATGTCATGATCTATTATAAATTTGCATTAACATTTACGGTTTGTACGTAATGTTCCACCTCGTAAATATTAGCTACAACACTGCTCGACAAACGAAACTCAAACTTTTCAAATCTAGTAATTGGATCATTAATGCAAAATTATTGCTTAGAATAACTGACACACACACGACGCCAGAGCCACGTCTCTGGATTTTTCTGAGGCTGCTGCAACATGTTTTTCCTGTTTCAGCTTCGTTTTCTACTGTTTCTTTTTTCGGCCAGCAATAATCTTTTCGGTTGTAATCTAAAATGGTCGAAATAAAAGTGACAATAATATTTGAGTACAAAACTTAGATTGAGAGTTGATATATAGGATAAATCTGAGAAAGCTGATATTTGAATTCTATACCTTGTCCTTCAAGTCACGAAACTGTGAATGTCCCCACAACGAGCGGAGTCCTCTGTCACACAAGACCATGGCTGCGTCGAACTGCTTCAAGTGGAACTGAGCGACGGCGTAGCGGTACAGCACCTTCGGCTTCAGGTCTGGATGGAAGTGGTGCAAATAAAGCGCCGATTCACAAGCCCTGACCACCTCCTCGTATTTCTTCTCCCGGAGAGAGCAAAGAGCCAAGTTGGAGAACAACTGAAAACGTTTCAAGTCGATCATTTTGCGGTCAATGGGTTCTTCAACTCTCCTGCCTCCACAGCCATCGTCGAAGTTGTCCTGGAGAAGATAGAGTGCCCTGGAGTATCTCTCCACAGCGTGAGCAAAGTATCTGCGTTCAAATTTAGCATTGCCAGCGGTGATCAGCTTCTCAGTGGCGTCGAGTTTCTTGACGATGCTCAATCCGGCAAACTCTTCGACTCCCATGTCCTCAGGAGCGACGCTTGGGTTGATTTCCACGTGTTCCAACTGCACAATCAACCGCACTCGGACATCTAATAATTAACAAAGCGATTAGAATACTTTGCGAAAGAGAAAATGTAAAAACCTTTTCAATAGAAACATATTATTATGTATTATTATTGTGCCTTTCTTGTACCTGGCTCAATGAATCCGGGAATGCCTACCTTTCCATAGGCAAAGTCACATTCAATGATAAACTCCGCAACTTCTTTCACGGACATGGACTCCACCGCATGATTCAACCCCAGCAGAATACAATCTTTTCCAACTAAAAATGTGGAGGCCAGCCCATGCTTCGCAGTGCTGTCGAGGAATACTTGCGTCTCCGTCGTCTCACATCTTCTCTTCACCTCCTTGTAGGACTCATAGTGAATCCAAACCCGGTGTCCTTTGCCTGGTCGAGTTCTGTGGCCATTAGCCTGTCCTTCACGAAGAATCCGCTTCTTTACCCCTCCACCCGCGGCTATGTCCACCATTCCGTTCGTGAGCTCGTCGAAGCTTTGGTGAAGATTTAGTTGAATGCCGGAAGTGATCTGGGAAAATTCTGGGGACCACTTGTCCATCGAAGGTAGAGGTGGAGCGTGGTTGTCCTTGAAGTCGTAGGAGTCATAGCCTCTCAACCGGCGAAATGGACGTGGTGTTACGTCATTCTCGAGGTCCTGCTCAAACTCTTCTTCTGTGAACTCTCTACAAAACCAAGACAAACAAAAGAGTACATTAATGACATGAAATTTTTCTAATTGACTACACATCATCACCACAAGCACTGAAACTCGTAGACTCTGATATATTATGTATACATTGTATACAGTATAATATTATACTAGGTTATGACTTACTCTTTGACAGGCTTCCTGGATATCCTTCGGTAAAAGACTCCGTCGCCTTCGTCCCTTCCTTGAAAAATTGACCCCTCTTGATCACCCATGCTACCGTCGCCGAAACAACCAAATTTCTCAATTTCAATCAGAAAAATAACTTTTGTCCAAGTAAAGAAAATGTCTAGTTTTCAAGTTAGCGAGAGTAGAAACAAAAAGTTGAGACAAGTCAAGGAGTAACCGAGACTTTTCAGTTAAGGAGAATGTGCTTGTCACTCTTACGAGTCTAAACAAAAATTACAAAGACTGAGTTCTCTACCTCCGCCTTTTATATTGCTCTTCATGACCTTTCAAACAAAGAAAGGGAAGTTAGTTTGGAACTAGTTTATTTACAGGTTTATTCAAAACGTTCAAACCAATTTTGAAATAACTACTGTACCTTATCAGCGTTATTCAGTATCATTAATAATTTACGTAAGACGCTAGCTAACGACTGATTATAATCCAACGTTGAAATGTAATTCGTATATGAGTGTGATCAATGTCGTTTTAGCTAATGTTTGGAAGGAAAACCTGTGTCTCCATCATCAAAACGAAAGCCGTCGCATTGCCGTTGTATATGAGGAAATACACTGTTTTATTTAATACACTATTTTATTAACTTTGCTTGGTAGTCTCTTTTTGCTGAAGTTTTCACGGAAAACGCAATGACTGCAATTATAGTCGCATTTTTTAAAAATTGTTTGAAAAAATATTGACAAATGTAGCGTCGGTGGACGCATGCATTTTTGCATATTGCTGATATCACAGCAATAATAATATAAAGAATTTTAAACTCTATAATGTATGTCGGCCAGTGCACTTTTCCGTATTTATCAAAAATGCTAAAAAGCAAAACAAAAAGTTCACCCATCTAGCAG
>JAHZMW010001812.1:0-21299 GCA_027743745.1 Alloscopus bannaensis | reverse complement strand
AGCTAGCTCATCCGCTTGCTCATTGCCATAAAATCCGGCATGAGCAGGGATCCAGCATAGCTAAAATGGTTTAGGAATGAACACCACTCTGGCGGTACTCCATGCCCGCGGGGTGAATCCCAGTTCCAGACATGCTTTGTAAACCCGCCTATAATGGCAGATAAAATTTTGCACACAAACTTACTTTAGTAAGGTGCATTCACCGTAAAATTTGCATTAAGATTGGTGAGTGACATGTGCCAGTGTCTACAGTCAGTATCACGGCTTCAAAGAGTAAGAATAATTATGCATATATACACGAAAACCATATCGTCGGGGAGCGATGCAAATCCGGCGAAAAACAAATGTCAATTTTTTTCTGAAGAATTGGAATCAGTATAGTCTAAGTTTTTGGTACCAAAATGCGTATTTTTTCTATGCTATTAAATTGTCAAAATCCCATTATATTTTTAGAGATAGGGCAAAAAATAAAGAATTGTAAACTCTAGAATGTATGGCGGGCAAGGTAGAGCGTCAAGTAGGTACGTACGTTTTGTTTATGTATTCTGTTGAGAGCACAGCCTGCAATGTTTGTGGGTCAAAATGAGAAACTGAAATGAGCTGTAAAATCATAATTTTGATCTTTAATTTGACCCACTTCCGGTTGAGGTTTCGAGGTCAAATCATGACCCAAAGGAGATGACTTCCTCCCTGACAATGTGGTCAAGTCAAAAATTCAAAACCGATTCAGAGTTATAGCGTTTTTACCAAATTTCGGTTACGATTACCGGGGTCATGACCTGACCAGAGCATATGTCTTTCCCCCTGACAATATCCCGTTGACAAAATTTGAAAAAGTCAACGCGTTCTTGAGTTATCGATGATACGGTCGGACGGACGGCCGGACAGGTAGGAATATATGGCTGCCCACCATAAATAAGTAGCCACTTTTTGAGATAGGACATTCGTTTTTCGCCGGATTTGGATTTGGACATTTGCATCGTCTCCGACGATATTGTCACGGCTTTACATGTTAACTCTTGAAAAAATCCCTTAAGGGGTAAATTTTCCAATTGCGTCCCGGTCTGCATTTTTGACGAATAGCGAAGGTTGCGGCCAGGAGGTTACTACAGAGTACAATTCAGGTTGCGAAAGCCTGAACATTTCAGGTAGGTTCAGGTCAGATCAGGTTCAGCCCGAGGCCTGAACTTGACGTGAGGAATTTCGGCCTGACCTGAAAAAAAGCCTGAAAATTTCGGCCTGAACTGAACCTGATTGAAATATTTTCAGGCTAAATCAGGCTTTCTTGATTCCGTACTTTTACTATGCGTATGATGTTTTTAGCATAGATACTGGTCATAGTAGTAGATAAACTGCAAAATATTGTTGAATTTTTTTCAATAACATTCTCTTCCTCTCCTCAAGCATTGAACACGCGTAAACAAATCTCAAATTTCCGTTGTCGTTGACTATTTTTAAGTTTAAATTGCAGTTATCGTTAACTATTTTAAAATTTAAAATGGAGAATTCAACAGTTAGTGATCAGCCTGAGGTCAAGATCGTCGACGAAACTTTAGCTCAGGGAAGCACTGAAAAACCAGTTAAAAAGACTAAAATTTCCAGCGGAGTTTTATTATATTCTACTTGTCAACTTAAAAACAAATAAAATGGTGAAATTTTGAGAAAGCCTGAAAATTCAGGTCAGGTCAGGTTAGGCCTCTGACGTGACCTGAACTGCGATTTCCCAGCCTGACCGGAACCTGAACTTGACTTAATTTTTTTTTAAATACGAAAGCCTGACCTGAACTGAGGAATTTGGTTTGAACAGGCCTGAATTGTACTCTAACTACAACTCGTGAATCCTTAATGAACGTTAAACAAATACTTTTTAAGTGATGAACTCGGGCAATGCGCAAAAATTAGTAGGTAGGCGCGTTTCTCATATTTTTATTACACACAAAACAGCGTTATTTACAAAGACTAAGTGTGTACCAAATTATTTAACAAAGCTTCATAGACACTTTTTATACATATAAAACAACATAGTCATTCATTCCTTCTGTGTAAATGTACAAGTTATTCTGGCACTTTTGTCTGCTACTTTAATACAAAAACGGGGTAGAGTAAATATTCACTATTTTCATAGTCTTCTCAAATTCACTTTAAAGAGTTTTATCAACGAGATTTTTACAGTTGCCTTGCGTGGTGTAAATATATCCCGTCACCTCTTCCGTAACTTCCTGTAATAAAATAATAAAAATCAGTTATTTTCATGGATAATCCAGTAATGGCAAGTTTTTTGTGTTAGAGTGTTAAAAAAGAAGCGACTTAAACAATTTTTAGTTGTCTCCTTTGATTACGGCTTATCTTGTAGTAATGTATGATTTGTTGGTCAACCTTGTCGATGCCTTGCCCAACAAATGAGCACGATGAGGGTGACAATGATAAGCGCAAAGAGAACGACAACCGCCACCGAGATCCAGAACAGGAGGGGAAACGGCTCGAGCTCGCCGATGGCTTTCGATAAGGTGCGCACCTGAGGCACGGTGCTCATCCAAAATTGGCATTCCTTCCAACATAAAAAAATCGTGGAATTTTGTCGCATTTTAAAGCAAAAAATATTTTCATTGTGTATTTTACGGCTTTCTTGAAATCCGACCGCATTCCACGCTGCAACGGCTGATTACTGATGAGAAAGTAACTAATTGACCTTTGACCCGGCTCCATTCGCACCCACCTCCCGTACTCTGGCAACTCTTCTAGAGCCTGCTTTGGCTGCGCGTACTTCGCAAAAGATACCCAAATCCGGGCCAAAGCGTCGGTCATCCCGATGTCTTCAGGGGTCAACGGAATTGCCTCCAAACCACCTCCACCAATATTAGACAAGTTCCCTCCGGTGCTGCGCTCATCGATGGGGTGGAAGAGGTAATAGGTCTCCTCCCAAGGTGTGTTCAGGCTGAGGTGGAGTGCCGACTTGGGGTAATAGCTGCTTTTCGCACGCTGGTGATCAGGACTTGCGTCGTCGCTCCGGAGGTGGCGACGGACATCTTGGAAGAAGGTGGGGAAGTGGGGCATCCCATGATTGAAAAGGTAGGCAAAAACGGGCACTTTAGCGTTGGAGGATAGGGCTTGGAGGAGTTTGCAGTGACCAGTGTTGACGAACATGTCGCCAAACAGCTACGTTAAACAAAAGTGTAGTTTTTATCAATTTTTTATGAAAATGCATTATTATAGAAGTCAGCGCTGGAGGTGGATTTCGTTGGATTACCTTAAACAACTTATTTACCACCTGGTCCTCTCCTTCGGAGGAGTTCCAGTCCTTAGCTGTCATCCCTCCAAAGTAATAGCTCCAAATGCTTTGAAACACCCTGTCAAAACTTCCATTTTCCTCCAGATCCGGCACCCCCACCATCACCGCCTCCACCACTTTCTCGAGCGTGCTTTTCACCAACTCCTCATCTCTCAAAACTTCCTCCACCTCATCAACACCTCCTCCAGCTTTCCTAGCGACCTTCAAATAAAACTCGACAAACGGGTTGAAACCCTCATTCGCCGACAGCCCGATCATCAGCGGCACTTCCCGGAAGCGCCCGGTGGCAAACAAGACCTCAGGTTCGTCCTCCAGCAAAACGTGGTCCACCACCGGACCTAACCACGCCTTTGCTTTAGCCACCGGAACGTTGTGGAGGGCAAGCACCTGATTTTGGGAGCGGATCAAAGTGTCCACATCCGCATTTCTGAGGCACTCCGCCATCAATCTTAGTGATGCATTGGTCACCTCCGTTGCCACCTCACAGCCAACATGGGAAGCTACCTCTATCGCAAAGTTTCTCCCACCTGAAACACTTCCCACCTTTGGAAAGGGGCCAAGCAAAGAAGTGGACTGTGGCCGGAGGATCGCTGCGTGAAACAGGTGCTCCTTCTCATTCTCGCCCTTGGCCAACAAGAGATACTCCACCGAGCCGAAGACAGTTACGCGAAGAGGATTCCCTCCAAAGCGGTGGATATACTTCTGGATCCACCTCAAGGCAGCGAGCTGGTCTTGCAAACCATAGTTTCCAGGAAGGTCCTCCGTTCCGGTGGAAAGGAAACCGAGGACACCCAAGCGGAAGTTGAGAGTCACGACCACGACTCTCTCCCGCTTGATAAGAGCGTCAGGGCTGAATTTGGAGGGGTTTCCGGAGAGGAACTCCCCTCCATGAATGTACACAAGGACAGGGAGCAAATTCGGGTTCTCCACGGTCCATGATGATGTCGAGTTCGTAGGGAGGCGACGTTTGCTCGGACCTTGAACAAAAAAACAGATTTTTTATATAATGACCACCTCACCTCCCACCTCCAAATCACTGCCCACTTACTTGGAATGTAAGACGTGAAAATGTTAAGATATAAACAATCCGTCGCACCAACCACCTTCCTTCTCCTCGCACTCCACTGAGGACATCCCGGCTTGAACTCAGCCGCCTGGTGCGGACTCTGTCTCAACTCCACCGGCTGCGGTGGCTGCCACCTCAACTCCCCCAGAGGGGGCTTCGCATACGGGATCCCACGAAATGCAAAGAACGTTCGCGGAATCTCATTAGGATCTTCTAAAGGCACAGGTTCCTTCTTCCCCACAAACGTGCCTCCACCTCTGTCCCCTCCGTCGCCACCTGTGCTTAACACTACACGGTCACTACTCAGCTCAACTACGGCGGAGGCGAGCACCCTGTGAACCACCCGGTTCTCACTGAGAACAACGAGGAGGAGGGCAAACGCGACGAGAACCACGAGATTGCAGAGACCTCCGACAATCATCTTGAGGCGACTAGTCATCCCTCCAAAAATTAATTTCTCCAATTCTAATTACAATCATGACAAAGTGAACCGGGGCGTGGGGGAGGACACTCTGATCATCTCAGAAGATATAATAATATGATTCACAACATGCTCGGAAATCGCACACAAAACCTATTCATAAAAAGTTCCCCTCCTATGCATGTAAGTAGCTCTTGACAATCTGCCAAGAAAGAGTCACAACGTTGTGTAGTTCACCGACTCATCTTCCTCTTCTCGAGTTTCAACAAAAAACTATTAATATGAAGCTGTAAATCCTTCAGTTTCGATGAGCTTTCGGGGCTTCTCGAACCATTGTCTTGTTTTCTTTACTTGTCACGACTTTCTCGATAATTTGAGAACGATGCGATGATCGTGTGGGGACGTGATTAGTAGTTTGCACTCAAAAATATTCCAAACGCGTTGATTACCCAGTAACAAAGGCGGAGGTGTGAAGGAGTCCTATTTCCACGAAACAATCCGGAAGCGACAAGCAATGGAAAGGATGCAAGACAATTGCGCAATTTTATAAAGACGCGTGATATATGAGAAAGGAGAACGGATATAAGAATGGATGAATTGTAACGGAAAGTGTGGGTGGGAGGCGTGGGTGGTTATCTTCACGTAAAAAGTCAAAGGAAAATTGAATTTTTTAATGTCTTATTTGTCCTTATCGAAAACTCGTTGGAATGCCTATGTTCACTTCCCTGCGAAATTTGAGGTTTTAATGTTCAGTGCGTAACTACATGAAAATGGGTTGGACGTTGTAATATTTTTATGTTTGGAGAAGATTCTGCAGAGGAAATAGGTCTCTGTATTTGAGTAATATTATTCTTGTTTGTTGTATCCACAAGTTGATGAATATGGTGATGAAGGTCTTCCCTGGAAATAGAATGCGTGTTTCTGAGAGTGGAGGTGGTGTGGAAGCAGTGTGTCTTATTTTTGGAAAGGAAATCCTCTCAAGAAAGAAAAGAGATTGAACAAAGATTTGATAGAGAGTGAATCCATACGTTTACGCGTAAGCAATTCTGTTTTGGGTTTAGTATATGTATTACTTGTTCATTCGTTTTTTTTTGCGAAGGTTTGTTTGAAGAAAAAAGATGTAAGGATTCCACACACACGCAATAGGAGTTCTTTTCGCCCAAATTAAATAAACAGACAAACAGTACGGAAAAAATCTATGTATAAAAAAGTCAAATCAATAGTATACGATATAAGCATACATGTATTTTATGTAAAGATGTCGGTTTGTGGATGGAGGAGTCACGAAAATTGATTTCATTTTGTAGTTTATTGCTCCAAATTGGATTTAGTTCAGTGAATTAGAGAAATAAGTTGACAAAAGGAACTGTTACATATTCAGCGCACTTAAAATGGCTCTGGAGTTGAGATTTAGAAGAACGGGATCATGAAATGGGAAGAAGCGTAGAAAACGTCTTTATTTTCTGGCGTGTCTCTGTGGCTGACAGAGGAGAACACATTGAGCTTATTTTTTTAGCTCGACATTTTTTTCGAACTCTTTTTTGGAAGGATCATGATCATCAAGTGCACTGGACTCTCACTCAACGAGTTGAGGCAGATGTTACTTGGAACCAAATGTTGTAGAAAAAACTACGCATAAAAAAAATACGCCACATCCTTTCTGCTTGTCTTCAAGGCTTTCTTCTGCATCCTGCATTTGGCGGCGTGACATTTTGGAAATGCGATGATAATGATAAAATTCTTCCGTTTCTGACAGAGTTGTTAGAATAAGGTTTACACATCTTTTGTTGAGCTACTATTGTTTTATCTAAAAAAATCCAGATTTCCGAGGCATGTTCCAATCTTTTCGATTCGCATGGGTTTTATGCTTTGTTTAAAACTAATTCACTCGAGCAAGCAGCCATGCAGACTGCAGTTATTATGGCATGTGGTTTACACGAGAGCAGACGTCGTAAAGTAAACAATTTTTGGCCAGACCCATATATTCCGCTCTGTTTTACCCAATTTTTGTAACGTTTATTTCATATACACACCTAGACTTTACAGGGTTATATCTTAGAGTTACGTAAGATTATGTATATTCCTTGTAAGTGAGCATGAGTTGCCGTTCCAAGTCGTCCTATTTTGCTCTTCACTATATAATATATGGTTTAATAATACGAATTTATATCTTGTGGCAAGGTACATTTTTTTAGAGATTTTTTTTTCTCTCTCAAAAATAAGTGCTCGTCAATTATTGTATGTTTCTGAAAAAAGCTGATCAACAGCCTCTCCAATTTGGTTGTGCGTCCTTCACAATTGTTTGCAACAAAATACAATAATTGTTATCATTTTTAGGGAACAATAAGCTTCTTCATATGAAATACTACTCATTCGTAAAGTCGTGTAATTATAATGGCATACTATGCCTTAAGATTAATTAAGACGTAAAGGTAAAAGTACAAAAATCTTCATTCCAATAATATACTCACGTGCACAAAGTGCGTGAAGTATTATATTGGGGTTTTCTCTTTCAAAAAGTTAGGTATAATATCTCAAAGGCGAAGGGTTGAGCTCAAACTTATAACTTCCAAAAAATCTGGGTTTTCTTCCCAAAAAAAGATACAGTAACATGTAAAATTCTCGTGTCGAAAAACAAAATGGTTTTCAAAAAACAGAAGAAAAAAAGTGTAATGATTAACTAGAAAAACTTTCATCCCTTTGGAAAGGGGTAGGTGACATGAAAATGAAGGGGTTGTGCAACTGTTTCTACTTCATTTGTTTTTCTACTAAAAATCATAAACTCCAAACTTGTCATGAATCGATACGATCTTCACTTTCTTCGAGCTTTTACTCGACTTTCCCCTGAGCAGCTTGACTCTTTCTGCGAGCAGCCCAGCCTTCATTTTAAAAAGCAAAGTTAATTAATACTAAGGGTTGGGGGTTGGTTTTTAATATAAAATTTTGTATAATTTTGTATATATTTTTATTACCAGTGTAAATCTGCTTCTTTGGAGCGGTATACTGCCCATGGGTGTTCACATCGCCGACCACATTCACCTTGAAGGGGCTGTCCTTGATTTCCACCCCGTTGAACTTCACAGTGAGGATATACGAGCCCGGGGCGTAGGGCGTGTAGGCCACATGAATGTCGCCGTTGTCCTGATGGTCAAACTCGATGTGAGGCTCCGACGGCCCGTCAATTCCGAGGGTGAGCCCCTCCACAATTTTGACTCCCTCTTGGAAGTCTTCGAGGTACACGGTGAAGCGGCATTTTGAACCTAAAAAAATCATATTAGTCTCCTCTTTATTTTTAGAATCAACCCCCGAAGCTTGTGACGAGACTATGACCTTTTACAAGACTCAAAATTGATGGAAGTGATGACGAGACAAAAAAGATAATCAAAAGGCGACACAAACACGACTCAATGCGCAGACATCCTCAATTCGGGCGTACGCCTCCAATTTTCGTCATTCTCACAAGAAGATCTTTTGAAGGAACTTGTCTCCCGTTAAAATGAGTTGTCATCGGCCAACGAAGTACATGCTCTACAACCGTATCTTTCTCTTTGCAATAGTTTTGCGAGAGTCATCAAAACGTTATCCGTATATTTATAGAAGCGACAATCCAATGTAATAATGTATGGATCCATAAAAAGCTTGTTCAATCCATTCAAAAATATTTTCATGATAAATCTTTTTCTCTCAGTTTTAGAGACATCGTTAGCGACTGTGGATTCATGATTTTGAATGGCGTTTTGAACGCGAGTTCATACTTCGCAAGAGACACAAAAAATAACATTATTATGCGCACCAACAGCCTCACGAAGGTTGAAGAAGAGGAATTTATGACTCGTATAATAATATTCGCTTTTTTTATTGGCTAATCCTGAAAAAAAGCGTATTTTTGGCACAAGCCAGAAAAAAATTGAAAAGGAAAGCTTGCAAAAGAACAAGTGGAAAAATATTCCTGTTTTCTTGAGATTTTTAACAGAGAAATGGAAAAATCCCGTGAAATTATGAGCTTTCCGAAGGAATGTGACACAAAGAAAAAATGTTTCGTGTGTTTGTGGCGAAGGATAACAATAATTGTATTTATGGATGTAAACAGGAAAAAAAGTTATTTCGACAAGTTTGTCTGGTTTTCATTAACAAGTGCGTATAAGAGTGGCTCCTTCGGTTTACGACTGTAAATAAAAGTTTGTTTTTGAGTGACTCGTAAAAATCAAGCTTACTATTTCTCTCTACTCGCAAATATTTTCTTATTCTTGAATAAAATTTGGTATGTGTTTTCAGAGTGTTAAGAGTGTTTGCATTTCTCGGATTTTATGGAGTAGCCCTCTCCATTCACTTTTCAGCCTTCAGATGTACCTACTCAATAATTTCTTGTATGCAACTCACTTCCGGTTCAGATTGCAGACACTCTTTATGCAATTGCGTAGTATGAAAACTTTAAAAAATATAAGTACTCATTTTAATCAAACCCCATTTTATAAACGTACTCCCATAAAATCGTAAACATTTACCACGCTGTTACTAAACGTAACCTGATACTAACTTCCATTGATCTGTTAGATCATTAAAGCTGTAATATCTTTAAACAAAAATATAAGTGACGGATAAAATTGTGGACAAACCTGTGATTCCAAAAGTGAGACCACCGCCATGAGCTTCAACAGTCGCCATTTCCTTTCCTTTTTAGTATTCCTTTTTAACAAAGTAACTTTTCACAATAATTGTCCAACCCTTAAACTCAAGTTAATGTCTGCTTTAAAATAATACAATTAAATCTTAAGTTTTAAACAATCACAAAAATTATTTCGACTAGAATTCTCGAAAATCTCAGGACTCCCAATACAACGCTTCGGAAGACACAAAGACGACTGAAAGGAAGAACAAAAGAGTGCAATCTACTTGTGACTCCTGTTACTTCAGATTTCCTTTGTTCTTGTGAAAGCCTCTGTTTTCAGAGCTTTCTTTTATGATGTCTCTCCACTCCTTTGTCTCTCCACAAAATGAGCTCTGCTTTTCCTCAAACAACATACCACCACCTTCCTCTGTTTTTTTACACAGATATTATTATAATGTTGTTTTCAAGCCCAGATATGCCAGAAGAGATGATCCACCGAGAAAATATGTCCACCTCGGTTTTATCTTGAAAATAACTTTATATACTAAAAAGCACCCATGATATTAGAATACGTGTGTGGGTGCTCGAAAAAAGGTTCACACACTCTCGAACATAACAAGTCATCTCCACACTTGATACTGTGGAATATTATGCAGATTTTTTTTCGCAACGATGAAAAAAATGTGTCGCCGTATCACACACATATTATTACGTGTAGAAAGTAAAAATTTTCCGATATCCCGACGCGACACGTCTCCACTTTTGGATGGAGACGATATTACATCGGATTACGTTCGAGATGGCACAATATTTTATACCGAACGTGCCACAAACATGACACGAAACAACAATCACGGGACGTCCGGGACCACTATGTCGACGAAAACAGGGTTAAAAGGGGAGTCATTTCCCCCGAAAAAAAATACGAGAGAGGAACACACGCATATTTTGTCGAATCCAACGTTCATAAAAAAAATGTGCTCTACACCACGCTACTCGAGCTCTGAAATTGATATGAAAATCCATAAAATTTACATTTGTGCATATGATACTTTTGAGTGTAAAATACATAATATCGTATTTTTTTCTGTGTGGGCAGATCTCAGAGAAGAAGATTGTATTAAAAAGATACATATTTTTTAGGATTTCCGAAATGCTCAAGCTGTTGGAGATCTACTGTAAATATTTGAAATACATTTTGAGCTTTGCAATGTAAGAAAGTTTGGGTTTCCGCTTTTTTCTAGAATTATAAAGTGTATATTAATGTATCGTCGTGTCGTGTCCAAATGGCTTTTTAAAGAAATATGTCTAATATGCATTGATGGAGTGATTATTTATGTAACTGCGAAAAATAGTATTCTATAGTATTTGACCTTTTGGTGGAAGACCAACTGATATTTCTTAAGATAAACACTGGTTCTGCTAGATGCAACCGATACGAGGGCTTTCACATTCTCATAAATGTGTACAATGTCTTACGAGTCGAGAAAGAAACCCGAGAAAGTTTCCATTTCACTTACATCCCTTTATAAGCTTCATATATGTAAATATATCCCCTTTATTCACATAGTTATTTCCGTAATATTTTCGGAAAAACATGTCGTTTTCAGTCGTTCTGGTTCAAAAGCTCGCAATTTGGAATGTTTCACGAAGAAGTGAGGAAGAAATATGAAGTTTCAAGTTCTCTTTCACGGCTCTTCCCTTGCTCTTCGCGAATTCAGATTTTACACAAAAAATTACGTATGATAAAATGTATTCATTCGGCTTCTGTGCAAAATTTGTGAAAGAGTTCCTTTTTCTGAAAGTTGTCATCCAAAGAATGTTAGGTGAGATGATATCACATTTTTATGTATAGCAGCTCCTCACCTTTTTTCTGAATATTGCGATTTTAATATTGAAATGATAAAGGATAAGTGTAAAAATACCGACTTGTACAACCAACTGCGATAGAAGACCATAACGTACTAAAAAACATGGAAAATTTTTGTTATCGACGCTTTCTCAAATGTCAAACGCATCTAAACTTTATACAGAACTAAACAAAAAAAATCAAATATGTATCAAATATTGTATTTATTTCGCTGTTTTATGAAAAAATATATATTTTTAAAAATTAAGTTCCTAAAAATCGAAGAATATCTACAAAGAAAGAACAAAATAGAGCTTTATTCCTCTAAATCAAGTCTTTTTGAAAAATAAAAAAATTTGCAAAAATTCTAATCAATCTTTTGTCCACGTCATCTACAAACGTGTTTACACTCATTGTGGTTTCAATTCAACGTGTATTTTGTGGTGACACAAAAAATTCTCGCAAAACATCCAATTACATATATTACAGCTTTCCTTGTTGTTTTCACCATACTTCTCATTCTTCTAAGAAAAACCGAACATTTATTCCTTCCATTCTTGTGACTCATTTGATTCACAAGTGGCTCACAACACTTCTTCCATCCTCATTCATCTCTCCTTGAGATCCGCGCATCAGGTCAAACTTTATATAAATACAGATGCGTATGCTAAAGTGAAAGTGGCAAGTTTATTAAGAGGTTCTTATTTAGCAATATGTTGTGTTTCGCAAAGTGTCTCCAAATCCATTTCCTTTTCGCATTTATCACTCTTGAATCCAAGAATATTTAAGTGGCTGGATCGCCTATTTTTTGTAACTTACGAAAAACTAGATCGACTGTTTTTTGCAGTAATTCAATCAAAGCCTTGTCCTCTGACAGGAATGAGCTCAATGAATAAGCCACTTTAAACCCATTTTCTCGTCTAGAAAAATAAATCCGAAACTTTGCAAGAATAATGGAAGTCAAGTGGCTTTTGGGTATGTCTTTCACACTGAGGAATTTATGAGGTCGCTGATTTGCGTGTGGTGGTGTTCACTCATTTTGAGAGAAAATATCGTCACCACCACCACCACCCTTGATATATTGTCATTTCGTATAAAAATGTACTCTTTTTAAATACACGATGACTGAGACGCACACACTCACACCTTATGTAAACGATGAATCTTTCAACGAACTCCCATAAAATATTCCACCGGAATGTTTGTCTTGTTCTGGTGTTACCACTTAAATTAGCACTCCACCTCGCCACCTCAGGATGTAATATAAAAAGTAATACGCGAAAATACACTTTGCAAAAAAAAATCTGCGTATGTACATAACGTTTTCTTGCGATTTCGCATTGTGACACATTTTTAATAAGCCTTCATAAAAAACTCTCGTCGTCACAAGAAAAATGGAGGTGTGAAGTGTGAATGACGTGACGCCAGGCGGGCAGTCATTCATTGTCACAGTAATCAACTCACAATGCCCACCTCGAGGTGGCGAACCATGGAACAGAAAAACGATCACGTCTTTTTTTAAACGGATGAAAATAGGTTTCATTCTTAAAATTCTATTTTTGGACTTCACAAAATATTCATCCAATTAGTGACGGCAATAGTTTTCAGCCCACGCTCGCATTTTCAGCTAATTAGGCGTCTTTAAAGGATGTCCTTGATTTCCTTGAAATTTTTGATGTGAAATTACCCCGAAAAGTAGGGGAAGCATGATAAAAATGAAATGACGCCAAAAGGATTTCAGGAGAAGAAATAAAACAGAATTTTTGTAACATCTTTATTCAAAGAAATCTTGAAAATCTCTCAATCACAAGAATTTTTGATCCAAAGGTCACAATTCAAGCGATGTGATTTCGCAAGAATTGAGCCTATTTTTTTTAAAGCGTAACATTTCCACTGAATGGATGACTTGCAAGCTTCCGCAGCTTTTAATAGGCGCACACCCCTCTTTAATGAGTGTGTTTGGCACATGATCTCCAATATTACGAAGGTTACACTTTCAGCTTGTCGGACTTCGTGTGGGAGGCTGCAAATATGCAGACACCACTTTCAAAATACTATTTCTTCCGAGCCCATTTTACATGCTATTATCATAAATTTACTGTGTCGTTTTACATGAGAAGAGGATGGAGAAATCAGATAGTTTTTATGAGCCACATTTTAGTAGCTGAAGATGTCATCTTAATTGTGGAAGTTTTAAAGCTATTAAAAATCGTTACGCCACATTGATAAGGGCTTATCGATACACTATAAATATCACGGATAATTGATCGCAAGGACAAAGTTGGTCGATATTCACTGTATAATTACTCCTTTTACTGTGGCAGACAAAGTAGCAATTTTTAGAGTAATTTTTGCAATTATCGTGTAGAAACCGTCTGTTTTAGAAACATACGCCCATCATCTGCAACACTCTTGTAAAATGTCATGTTGCATGTTACAAAGTCCTCTTTTCAAAAACGCAACTTTCTCTGACATTGCCAACTGCCCGTGTCATCAATATGCGAAAAAAATGTACCCACAACATACTACACAGATCTCTAGTCTTTCTGTGGCTTTTGCACACACACCTGCTCCGCAATTAAACATGTAACACACATCTGCCTTCTCAATATGTCATCCCATCATACATCATGTTCTCTCAAAAAAATTCCACACATTTCCTTAACGGATAGGATCATTTCATCTCTGCCAAATTTCACAATTTTTTTTAAACCGAATCACCAAAATGTCCAACATTACATTTTATCCGTTAAGGCACTCTCTAAACTTACGTATTATTTTTACCTGAATATCATATTGCTAAAAAAAAATTGCAAACTTTGCATTTCTTTGTTTTCTAAGAGCAAATAGAATATTTGCACTTGTGGAGCTCATAACATTTTTTCGCGAGTTGAGAATTTCGAGGAAATGTGCTGACTCAACTTGCATCGTGTAATAATGGTGCTTGCAACTCAATGAAACAATGCATCACACTCTCCTTTGTTTTCCAATGAATGCATCCACATTTCTTGAGAAGGGGCTTAACCTCAACTTTTTTTCTCCATTCATCAAACATTCACTTTACATGTAGCGGCTTCATACATGTAATGTATACATTATTGGGCAACCTCACAATACACATTATTTGTGACAGGTTTTTCTTGTGAAATTATTATTTGGACCCCTCGATGTTGCGATAGGAGTCCCGGTTTCCTGTCTGCTTTATTTTATTTCAGCCAAACAAAGCCTGAAAACTCATATTTTTCTACACTTACGCCTCGCTGCACGCTATCATTTTCGTGTCGTCATTCCCATTCCGGCGAAGTCATCAATGATTTAAACACGTTCCATTCGTCAGAAATGTAGCAATTTTTGAAGCCATTTTTTCAGTACGTGTTTCTCACGAAGGTTGGTAGCTTCGGAAAAAGTTTTGTGGTGTAAAGTTGAAAGTTTCCAAAATTTTAAGCTTCAAAAAATCGTTGAAAGGGAAATCAAGGAGACTCTGTCGTAAGAAATTAATACATATAAAATATAGATTTTTATATATACATAATTTTTAGTGCGTATTTTGTAGGGAAGCCCTCTGAACGTAGTATTTGCTCTTTTTGCCCTCTCCAAACTTCGACAAACCACATTTCGTGGTGCATTCTGAGCTATTGACCTGCGTATGCTTTTATGCTATATATATATACCCTACCTTCTTGTCTATTTACGTGTTTTCCTCTCTAAATATATGTTCATGTAAAAATCCGAGACAAATCCATGATAAATCTGTTTTCCACTCTCAAAATACATGACGAATGATGAGGGAAATTGGTTGGGACAAACTTCAACACATTCTCAAACACATGTGGTGCTCCAAACTCTTACACGCTTATAAGCGAGTTTTTTTATGAATGTATATATCATTTTGATAAGCTTTACGTGAAATTGATAAGGTGAGTTTTCATCGCGTAGGCGTCTCATGTCGAGGCTCTTGTGACAGATTACAGATAATATTTCAACAAACACACATTCACCTAAAAAATCTTTCTCGCATTTTCACGAGGTCAAACACATTCTCACACACAAACATACGGAAAAAAATGTCATCATCATTCCCCAAGAAATTTGAGAGTTCACAGAACTTTGTTATATTTCTCCACAAGATTAGACATACATATTATTATGCATTTTTGGATTACTCCAATAAAACTCGCAACCTTCTCTCACAAAGACTAAGCATCAACCTCATTCTTGTCATATAAGGCTTCACAATTACTCTGTCACGCACCACACACATCCTCTCTTCCCCTAGCATGCTCAAACATTCGAAAAAAAATGTCATCATCATTCCCCAAGAAATTTGAGAGTTCACAGAACTTTGTTATATTTCTCCACAAGATTAGACATACATATTATGCATTTTTGGATGACTCCAATAAAACTCGCAACCTTCTCTCACAAAGACTAAGCATCAACCTCATTCTTGTCATATAAGGCTTCACAATTTTACTCTGTCACGCACCACACACATCCTCTCTTCCCCTAGCATGCCTTCACAATTTTTTTTGTATATCCCATAAGCATGTATCTTCATCTCTTATATTCCTGCCGTTACTTACTCCAGCGACCCATTTTCTACACAAAATACACACTCTTTATATCCTTCTGTACATTGTTTCTGAACCGTTTTCCTCTTACCTGTTCATTTTGACTTAAACACATACTACAGTTCTCCTCTGGACCTCCATCTCCACACTTTTTTCTACACACACTTTTACTTCCATACACGCACATCACATTGTACGCAACTTGGCGTAGGTATTCATGTATTTTAGATCTCTGAAGAAGAAAAAAACTGTCTTTTTTCTAGTCTCTGGATATTATAAGGATTCTGTCAAAGAGAGGAGACATTGTCTTCTGCTTTCCTCTCTTTTTAAATTATTACTTTTATCCAGTCAAATTCTCTTGCGTCATGATTTTTAGAATGAAAAATAACGCTTATATATTTTATATGCAATTTTCTAAACTTTTTTATAAAGAGGAGACTGACATTTAGAAATGTGTTCATATAATTCTCATTTTTTATGAAGGGGAAAGATGTGCTCAAGTTTTTTAATTAAGATGAGATGATTTTTGGAACTTTTTTAAGAATACTGAGTGAATGAGTGTGTTTCCGAGCGTGAGTGAGTGGACTGATATAAATTTGACTTGATTTCCAATCCTGGAGGTCTGGAGGGGCATCGTGGATGTCTTCCGGAGCCGGGCACAGGGGTCGCAATGGCCGCCACCTTCATTCGTCTTCGAAGGCCCCGGTCCAGGTGAGGGACGCGGTGGTGTCCTTGAGTCGGCACAGACTCAGCGGAGAGAACAAGACTAAGGCGACCTCGCCTCGGAAGCAGGCGGCGATCTCGCCTCCGTCCGCTAAGGGACTTAATAATGGAAGCACCACCTCTGCGACTTCAAAAAGGAAGGATGGAGGTCCGGTGGTTAATGGGGTGGCGAAAAAGACGGTAGCCGTGTCCCCTGCGAAGAGGAAGCGGAAACTGAGCGTCGACTCCCCGACGACTCAGGAGCTGCAGCCCTCGGCGAAGAAGAGTAATGGGGGAAAAAGTCATCAGAATGGGTCGACACCGACTCCACCTCCAAGTGTGGTGGTGAATCCAGTGAAAAAGTCTGATAGTCCTCCTCCAACGCCTGGAACGGGATTGAGTTTGGAGGCCCTGAAGAAGAGAGTGAAGCCTGAGTATTTGAGACTGGTGCAGCAGAAGCGACATCGGAGGAGTTATGACGCGAAAGTCACTTGGAACCAGAACATCAAGGAGATGAACAGTGAGTTGAGGTGGCAAGCTAAAAATTTATTGGTTTATTGATGTAATAAAAACTAATTTCGTTCACTTTTATATCAGAATCGTTGCAAACCGAGCAAACCCGGTGGAAAACCGTGGGAGGCACGACCTGGGCCTGTAAAACCGGCGAGGACCTCCAAGCCGACAAGACTGTGTCCCACCTCAGCTCCACCGTCGTCAAAAAGGCGGGTATTGTCATCGTCGACGGTGGGGAAGATGACTGCCCTCCATCTCAAAAGTGTCCGATCATCACGATCCATGCTTTGCGCTCCATCCCGAACATGTACGCCTGGGCCGGAATCCAACAGAATATCATGGTGGAGGACGAAACGGTCTTGCACAACATCCCCTACATGGGCGACGAGGTCCTGGACCACGACGCCAAGTTCATTGACGAGCTCATTAGAAACTACGATGGAAAAGTTCATGGAGAAGAGGAGAAGAGCTTTATTGACGACGAAGTCTTTTTGGAGTTGGTCAAGGCCCTTCATGCCGTCTACTATGAGAAGGAAGGAGGTGCCACCACCGCCACACCGAAAGGGAAGCGGAGTGACAAAAAGGAGGAAAATTCTGGAGTGAAAAAAGAGGTGAAGAAGGAGGACGGCGAGGACACCGAGAAGGGGACCAAGGTCCCTCCAATGGTGGTCTTCAAAGCGATAGCTGAGATCTTCCCGGACAAAGGGAGTGCGGCGGAGATGAAGGAAAGATATTTGGAGGTCATGGAGAAGATAGAGCCTTCCACAAGTCCGTCCGCGGATTGCACTCCGAACATTGATGGGCCGAAGGCGGAGAACGTGTCGAGGGAGCAGACGATGCACTCGTACCACACGCTGTTTTGCAGGAGATGCTTTAAATATGACTGCTTCTTACACAGTAATCCATTTTTATCAATTAAGGGCTTATCTTAGGCTTATCGAGGGATAAATGAGTGTTTGTGGTTGTAGGACTAAAGACTGATCATCCGGGACCTGGGAGAACGAACAAGCGGAAGTGCAACGAGTTCCGAGCTGCGAAGTCGTGTGGTCCAACTTGTTTCTTAGATTTGGTAAAAAAAAATCACCTCCTAAAAATATGCTCGAAAAAATTGGCCTTTTTTAATTTTGGAGGGCATTTGGTTTTCGAACAGCCTGAAGTAAAAGCGAAACTCCAAGCAGTAGCCCTCCGCCAAGCAGAACTCGATGAGAGCAACGACAAGTCCTCAGAATCCTTTACGAATGCTAATACCAATACCACCACCTCCACCTCGGGTGGGGTCGGTCGTCCGAAAAAGATTCGAAAGCAGACTTCCCTCGACTCCAGCAACGACTGTTCGGAAGACAGCAACGACAGCTTTAAGCATCACCACCTGCTCGGAAGAAGGTCGACTAATACCACCTCAGCAGATTCTTCGCGAAAGAGCTCCACCTCCGACAAGTCCTTTGAGTGCGCCTTCACTTTCACCCATCCCAACAAAATTTTACCCGACTCTTCTGTGAAAGCCTCCACCTCAAAATCAGGTGGAGGTGGAAGCTGTAACAATTCTGCTGCTCTTAACTTCTTAGCGGACTTCCAACGCTCTATAATGAACGCGGCAGGGGTCACAGGGCGCGGAGGGTGGTCAGGGGCGGAGCAAAGTGATGCGTAAGACTTCAAAAATCAATCCAAATATTTTTTTTTAAAATGACATTAATTATTGTGACTTATCTTGGAGCAGATAAGCACTTGCTTCTCGCCCCATCGGACGTCGCAGGTTGGGGCATTTTTATGAAGGAGGCAGCGCAGAAGAATGAGTTCATCTCGGAGTACTGCGGAGAGGTTATCACACAAGATGAGGCGGACCGGAGGGGCAAAGTGTATGATAAGTATATGTGCAGCTTCCTCTTCAATCTGAACAATGGTAAGGCACAAAAGGGAAATGATAAGCTTCATATTTTTTTGTAAATTGTAATTTTTTATAATTTTAAAATTCTTGCCCAGATTTTGTGGTGGACGCGACTCGAAAAGGGAACAAGATTCGCTTTGCAAACCACTCCGTCAACCCGAACTGCTACGCGAAGGTGATGATGGTGAATGGGGACCACAGGATTGGCATCTTTGCCAAAAGGGCGATCCAGCCCGGAGAAGAACTCTTCTTTGACTATCGGTTCGTTATTTAACTGCAAACTGGAAAAAGTTGATTAAGCAATTTTTGGAATGCATTAATTTCTTCTTTTTTTAGATATGGACCAACGGAACAACTCAAATTTGTAGGCATCGAGCGGGAGGTGGATGTCTTGTAAAAAACGCTTTTAAAGAAAATCTTAGTTTTAACTTTACATTTTAGTATACTACTCACATTTACGATTTTTTTACAAGTAGGTTTTAACGTAGTCGCATTTTGTACGCTTTCCACATCCTCTTCCTTATCATTACGGTTTTTTCAGTAACTCTCAAGACTTTTTAGGAGGATCGTTGTATTTTAATTAGCTGTGGAAAAATAAGTTAATTTTTATTCACGTGAAGTACGTCCAGTCTGAGTAATATTTTGTGTTCTTTCTGTCTCTCGTTGTTGTTCAGTTCTCATTTACAGCCATGTTTTTAACGTAAATATTTAAATGTACCAGTACCGTATTTCTTCAAGATATACATATATACGATCTCTTATATCATCACACGTCGTTGTTCAAATCGAGACTTATCTTCAAATCCTTCCATTTTAAAACTATATCAATATTTAATACACAATTTTTTGTATTTATTGCTCATCATTGTAATGCAACTTGCATTATGCAAGTAATAAGGTTTCTAGTTCAGTCCGCTTTCGCTTCCTATACCGCACCAGTTGTCTTCTTTTAAAAATCTGGCCTTTGTTACCGAACTCAAAATAAGCTCAATTTTATTCCATTTTTTAACGAATTTCAATGTGTTCAAAACCATCAAAGTGTTTTAATGAGAAACATTGTGTTTAACGAAATGATAATCTTCTGAAGACAAAAAAGTGCAAAGTTTTGTAAAACTTGAAAAAAATACTGCCTTTTCAATTGAAGAGTCGAATTTTGTGCAAGAAACTCTGTGTTCACTTTACTCAATTAAAATGAAATACTATTGTAAAAAAAAATAGGTAACTTAAATGATAAGGTTAGATTTCGCAGGTATTTTAGCATAATTAGTTCTTGATCTCCAAAAAAGAAACGAGAGATCATCACATTGTAAAAACCTTTTTTTTACATTCAAAACAATGGTACATACATAATTAAGTTTTAATACTGGTTTTTCTACATTTAAGGATGAAAAAGTTGTTTTTATGAAATATAAGAACAACTCCCTTCAGTAACTTTCACTGCCACAACTGTGAGAAAGTCGATGAAAGTCGATTGCGTCAGTACAGAACGTCAATATCCATTCTTTTTCACAAAGTTCCAGTTTTAGCGAAGAATAGGTTCGACACGTTGTTGTAATTTGTTGGAAAATACAAGTAAAGTTAATGATAAAGTATAGTGGCGTTGTGATGTTTTTATATTCACTTTGCTACGAAAATATTTTCAATTTTACAAATTTAAATGTGAATGTAACTTTGTGAGAGCTCTGTGTCAACCGAAGGACTTGCTTTTCTATAAAAAAAACTTTTCTACCTCTATTTCTATATGTAGAAAGGAGACACTAAATAAGTTCAAACTTTTTAAAAGTGAAAACATGAAAAATAAAGAGCGGCACTCTGCCGCAAGTCTGAGTAGATATAAATAAGATATTCGTTGTTTTCCATTTATTTCATTTTTCGGGAAAAATAAATTCAAAGTATTCATCATAACGTATACAGGTATTTTCGCATATTAATATCGGATTTTATATAGTGTAATCGTTACAATCATTATTATATTAGTAATCATGTCAAGAAAAAATCCTCGTTTACAATTTTATAAATCTCTACAAAAATGAGTCTCTGCTTTTTTCTCGAACTTTTAATAAGTTCCTAGATAAAAATCTCCAGTTTGATTGTACTACACATTTTCTCTCTGTAGGAAAATGAACACAAAAAGGTATTTGGAGCATAAACTAAATTCATTAATGTTTTACCATTTCGTCTCTTTTCATCAGTCTACATAATCTAAACATCTACAAATTCTCCAGAAGATATTTAATTCCAAATTAATCATATTTTTAAGTATATTCTCGTATCATTGTTGCGTTTAGATCATAAAATGGGTATCATGATTTATAATATTAAAATTTTTAAAAGTTATTTCTCTCCATTTGTTTCTCTCCATTTCTCTCCAACTTTATCTTGCATTAATAACGA
>JAHZMW010001811.1:0-10038 GCA_027743745.1 Alloscopus bannaensis | reverse complement strand
CATCGCAACTTTCTAATCACTACCCTTTCCCCTCTGTGTGTCTCTCCGTGTGTACATTTATTTTGTCGGGATTATTGCTTCTTTAGTTGGCGCACAAACACACGACAATTATCTCTCGCTTTATGTAATGTTTTTCTCCCTACTAATTCATAGGGAAACTGCTAATTTCCTTCTGAAATATTCACACATGTAATAATATACAGAAGAATAGTGTAGTCTCATCCCTGTGTCGTTCTTTTCCACCCCTTCCATTTGGATTTTTTTTTCGCTCTTTTCTCATCCCCAAAAATAGTAAGGGAACATCTGCCTCGTAACGGATTTTCGAAAAGAAATTCGTTTGTATTTTTGGCTCACATACTGCGTACGCTAGAAGGGAGAAAAAGAACTTTCGAAAAAAGGCGGAGAGATCTATATGAGCGCATGTAGGAAGAGACAATGAGATTTGTGTAGTCCCCTCCTATGGATGTGAGCACACAAACCACTTCTCTCATCTCACTTGTGCAGACGTTCCTTACTGTGTGTGAACAAGCGAAAATGTGTTTCTCGATGTGGATGCAGAGGAAAAAAAAAGATCGAGTGATGTGATGCGATGCAGATTCCATCAAGTGATATGCGACCAACTGATGGCAAAGTGTGATAAGGGGAGGATGCCAAACGTTCACAGAGTGGAGAAGCTGAACACTCCTCCATTTCTGTGAGCACACAAAGTTAATGTGCGTCTAGCCCGTAGCGAACTGAGCAGACAGTCTTTTTATCCTTTTGTATGACTCCAATTCTATGGTATGTCACACACAAGCGGAGAAAATAGTCTTTTTTAGGCTTCCTCATCATCTTGTCACAAAGCGTACATGCGGAGACATATGCTTCCCTTTTCAACAACGGGATTTTTTTAAAAACGCGAGAAACACATTCCTTTTTGTCAAGCTTTAGTTTTCAGGGATGTAGCTCGTGTCATGTTTTCAAAACAAGTGGAATACTACACAGAGAGAGAGAGGAGAAAAACAGGAATTTTTTATGGAATGTATTTTTATTGTAGAAAAAGTCTACAGTTTTGTAACTATTTTTTTCGTTGCCACTGAAGTTGTGTTTATTGCAAAACAACCGTGAGCATTTTTCTTGAAGCCTTTTGTTTCTTTTGAAAAGGTGTCTCTGTGTTTTGCTCGCTTCAGTTCCTCTCAGAGTTGCTACACTCATTTCCAAGTAATTATTCCCTTTATTTCTAAATCCACCTTGGAAAACGATGCAATCCTCATTTCCCAATCTCTCTGTGCACACATGAGCACACTCGGTTTTTTACAAATGTCTGTGATGAGGCTGTTTGAAATCATATTTAAAAAGCTTCGTCGTTCACAAAAGCCTCGAAGTGAGTGTGTCTCCTGACGGAGGAGATGAGAAACGTTCACTTATATTTGGAGGCATGTTCACATTTTACTTTTTCATCTGCTCATGCAATGCACCATTATCTTATCTCGATCAGAAATCACTAAAAGTTATGCGTCGTCTTCAGGAAAAGAAGCGGAGGAAAATCTATTCCATAATACACAACGGAGAGAGCCGAGATGATGGGCTGAAAATTGTTACTTTTTGTCCTCTCTCTTTCAACTCATGCATTTATGTACATTACTAATGCATTCTCTCCGCCTCCGTCGTTTTTTTGAGGTTCCTAAACAAGTGCCATATTGACATTCGTACAAAAATCAGAATAAAGCGAGAAAGAGAGAAAAAATGGTAAAAATGGATTTCAATTCAGTGCGTATCCACATGCACATATTATAATTTCTTTAGAATTGACTACGGAATGAAAAAAAAATCAAAGAGTGGACCACTGTGTAACAATGTGATAAGTGATAGGAATTACATATAGAAAGTCGTGACAAAAAATACCTTCCTCTCTCTCTTTTGCTATTTTCTTTTTTTTTCTACCATATAATGTCCTCCTTCTCTCGTCTTTGAACAATAACACCGTCAAGTCAAAGTCAGGCTGAGGAAAAATGAAAATGCTTCTTCGTCGAGCACGACAAAAACGATGATGATGATGGTAAACCATGTTAGTGGATGTGCGTATATATATGCATATGAGCAACATGAATAGAGCGCAAATCATGAAAAATAGAGATTCAACTCGCAGATAAAATATCACATTTATTTCTCTCTTTCAAAAAAGGCGTTCTTACCATCTTCAGTACGAATAGCTTGCACATTGTATTGTAGGATTGAGAGAGGAACACATCGCGTTTTTTTGTTTTCTCTATGAGTGAGTGAGCAAAAGAATTAAAAAGAAATATCCTCTGAATAGAAAAAAATACACGGGCACACTGCTTCTCCTTGTGTGTAATATTGTGAGCCTCTCATGAATAAGATGCACCATCATCGGAATGAACTGAGGTGAACTGAACTCAAAGGTAAAAATCCTCACGAGCTCAGCATCATCATCATCGCCGTCATACACAACACACAAGAGTCAAAGAGAAAACTGTAAAAAATTTCAGACTTGAGAGGAGGATGTAAGATACACTTTTTGTGTGATCCACACCGATGCATCGAAAATCATATCGTATCATGTTATGTACACAACACAAGAGAAAAAAAGGTTTTAAAAAAATTTAAATCAGAGATTATCATATATTTTTTTTCGCCAACGAATTTTTTTCCTTCAAACCCTCATTTCGTCTGATTATTACAAATTGGCAGGAGAGGATGGCGGAAAAAAAGAAGAAAAAAAGAACGAGCATGAATTCTCTTAAAGATCCTCCCCTTTGACATGTGTGTAGCGAACTACATGTTCTCAATATCGAAAAAAAAAATTTAGGTGAGAACAGAAATTTTTTGAGTTCATAACACACTCAATCTGTTGATTGCATGAGATTTATAAAGAACGAATGTATTTTCGGGGTTGAGTGAGCACATCAGAAACGAGCATATACTCGTAATCATCATGCGTCATCTCGTAATATGCGAAAAACATTTTGTGTACAACGCATAAAACGGGCTCACATTAAAAATTTTTTTACTCCAATCGCAATTGGTAAAAAAAAACTAGTCGCTGGGAATTTTATAAACTAATAAAAATGAGCATTTTTTCAATTCTACCATTTCAACGTGTTAAAATGTTGGACAGCTTTGCAAATTTTTTTTTGGGAGAAGAAACAGTTGGTCTTTTAGTTTCTACACTTTTTTTCCACCGCACATCCTCCACCTCATCATCTCTATCCTGAACACCATCTTGACACATGTAAACAAGGGAAAAAGGTGCTTTCATCTCTTGTCCATCTCTCTCCTTCTAGATATTATCATCACACTTTTTTTTCTCCCTTCCTTTAGAGTGGTCACTTGTTTTTTATGAAAGCGCTAAAACGGAAAGTGCTCTTTTCAATTTTCTTAATGTGCCCAAAAAGCACACACTTTTCATGACGAATATAAAAAGAGGAAAAAAAATTGTGTTCCTCTCCGTTTCTTCTTGCTCACAGATATACACCCTCATGATGATGACAATGACAGTGTCAACATTTTTACCTGTCTCTCACGTCCTCACATCATCAAAAAGGCATAACGTATAACAGACAAAGAAAGAAAAGAGTTTTTTCTACAAGTCTACTCCTTTTTAAAGCTGCAATGCCAATGTCAGTAAGGCTCCACACAGAGCCCACACCAAAAAACAGAAAAGCAACATGCATAATATTGTCCTGCTCTGTTTTGAGTTACTCGTGTGTAGAAAGCATAATTTCCACTTTTCCATCTTTCACGTGAAAAAAAAATCGACCGAAAGAGAGAGAGCGAGACACGAGCATTTTTTTTCTGTTTACTTTACTTCTTTCTCATTATATTCAAAACGCGTATACTCTCTTACAGGAAAAGTCGGGGAAACCACCGCCATTGCGAGCACCACCCTGAAAGCATGTTTTCTCCGTGAATGCGTCTATGTAGATATATAAAGAGACTGTTGAAGCAATGATTTTTTCCCTGCTTTTTCTCCGCTTCGAAAATATCGACCGAAAAAAAGGCATAATGTTCCAACACGACATCGTGTGTAGAAAAGGTTTCCCATATTTTCCTCTTGTTTTCCTCCACTTCCTTCACCACATCTCATCATTCATATGACGGCCCTGTCTCTTCTCTTTTGGAGCATGCGTGAAGTGTGTACAAATCTAGGGAGATTTTCTTCACAAAAAAAAAGTATGACAAGAAAACTATTTTTTTTAAATGGCAAGGAATTTCTGTTCCAGGACATAATGTGAGAGGAGAGTGTGTATATATGTTTTGTCGCACATCACGTATGTAAATTGAGCAGTAAAAGCGGCATTCCCTAAACGCTGGTGTACTATGTGAGTGTGTGTGTGCTCATAAAATATCCACGAAGTGTCTTGATGAGTTTTCTTACCAATAATAGAGTGAGAGGAAGAAACACAGGTAATGCCGACCCACTCCGTGTCTCTGTGAGTTCATACCGTCCTTTTTTATACAGCTTTATTTTCCCGTGGAAATCGGTATGAGAAACACACTCTCTTCATTTTCTTCGGGACATGAGGAATCAATACGAGAAGACACGCTCCTCACGAAAGTTTGAAGACAACGGGAAGCACAATTTCCAATTCAATCTTACATACAAATGCATGTCAACCGTGGCTCGTGGAAGAGAGGGAACGGAGGGCGCTTAATATTTCTTGTAAATAGTTTCATTAGAACACATCAATTTTTCAGGCTTTTCACTACAAACTCTCTGGCCAAAGGAAGGCACGACTCGAAAGAAAATTATTGAGCCTAAAGTAGTCGATGGTCACAAAATGTTGGACAAAATGTTGGAGTGGTTACTCGCAAAAAGGCTCATCATCAAATATCGTCATAAATAAAAATACTTTAATGCAAAATACGGCGAAAGCCTAAGCACCACTTTTCTCAAAGTGTATCGATTTTTTTCTCCATTTAATATGAAAAGCACTGACAATATTGCCGAAAGATATTGAAGAGAGTTAATTTTGTTTCAATTGTAATTTCATTAACTAGACGAAGGACAATCAGTTCGCTAATTTCACAACTGGAACTAATAAGCAGATAAACTGTGCATTTCCCTTCGATTTGATTACCGACATTTACGTCTGTCGTCACCGGTATAATCGTGAGGTTTCATCTTGGAAAACAAAGTGGAATTTATATATGTCACCGGAGAAAACGAAATGTGAACAGTCACACTGTGTGCCTCCACATTTCCACCGTTTTGGGTCAGAAAGATTAGCTGGAACGATAAGCCTTGTGTATTGATAGGATCCAGAGGGAAGGCAAACCCAATCAAGTCCCACATCTCTCACTTTAATCAAACATGGCAAACCAATTGAACTTATTACTATTCAGTAGTTTCGGTTCTCCTGCCTGCTTCCACGTATTTTTGGTGACTGATTGATTTTCACTCGAGTTTCCTTTGTGCCCACTCGAGCAGATGTGTGATGTCTTAATTTTCCACCATTTTGATGGTGACACAAGGGAGAAGAGAAAGGAGAAACTCTTTTTGTTGAGATGTTGTTATTTACGTAAAGTCCCTATTTTATTATTCGATTATTTTCCCTTTATTTGTTTCCCCTTCCTTTTTCTGTCCAGAACACACGACATATTTTTCTCCGCTTTTGTTGTGCGTTCAATCGGATTTGATTTTTATCACGGAGCCTCTCTATTTATGCCTCCTCGCCTCCACCTTTGTTGTTCACTTTATTCCAGGTATTCCAAATAAACGACTGTGGCTTTTGAGACATATTATTGACACGTTATTTATTCAAATCCTTCCCCATTTTCCTTGAAACCACCACAATTTCTCTGTGCTCCCTTGGGCATTTACGGTAATGGCATTGTGACACTTTGACTTCAAATAGGGATAAATCGTAAAAGTACCGAGAGCACAGAGTGTCTTTACAATTTTTTTTTGCATTTTTACCCATTCTCAATCAATTTGAAGACACTCCACAAAACTAATTGATTGGTCACTTTCAATTTGCATATCGAATACGAAGTGAATTTTTCTTTCCTATCGCAGTAATAATTGCGAGAGAAAAACTCGTCATTAAAACCTCGTACGTGACGGTGTGACTTCAACGGAAATAAGGGGAAAAGCAAACAGTGTGGTCGATAGCGTCGTTCCTATTTATTCGATATTAATACAAGTTGCTTTTCTGAGCTTAATTTATTTTAACAAGTTCCGGAATTTCTCTCCACTCTCTACTTTAATTGCTGTAAGGACACAAAGCTCGTAGCGTTTCCCAACTTTTCACTTGTTCAACTCCTAATTAAAATCCCGCTGAGCCGAGTCTTTCAAAAGTTTGCGGATTTGAGGCAAGCAAACACTCATATAAAAGCTCATAAATCTCTTTCCTTTTGCACGTGCAATTCGCAACAGAAAAAAATCCATAATTGTGCACACAACAAACATTAGCTTCTCTCTACTCTCTACGATGAAAAAATAATAGGGATTGCAATTTTATTGCGATGCAATTCATATCTGAATTGTACACTCGTTTTTTTAGCGAGCACAAATATCAGCGGGTATATAAACCTCTAGTTTTTTTTTACAACCATTTCATTTCATGGGATTCAGCCAGATGTATCCATTACACCATTACGTACTCGGTAATCCAAGTTATACGCGATGAGATCACTCTTACACTAGATTACGTGATGGCATTTGAAAGAAGAGCTCCACTTTGAGAAGATGATGCATGCCACCACCTTTCAAGCCTGCCACCGGAAGGTATACACGAAGACACGATGCAAGCAATAAAAAGCAATAAAAACTACCTCCTCTCAAAGAGGTGCACCACTTCCCTTCTATTTCAAAGGGAAGAGTGAAAAGACGACGTTTTTAGCGCCTTTTGCCAACTTCCCATCATCATGGTGTTCTAACTAAGAAAATTTGACTTTTCCTCCAAAACTCGTTTTGATACAGCTCTCTGCTCCAAGATCCACCAGACTTGGCCAAAAACACTTCTTTTCGTAACGGCAGGAGAAGCAGCAAAGTCAAACCGTGTGTACAAAAGGTACTTTATATATTTTATATATTTTTTGGAGCAGGGTTTTAAAAAAATGAAGTTTCATCGAATGTGCGAGTGGGAGATGCATGTCTTCCTCTTTTTCCTCACTCACTTTGTGCCCTAATAAACCTTCTGTCGCTTCACTTTTGAGCCGGTTTTATTCATAAGAGTTTTAAAAAAATCGTTTATTCCCATATCTCCATAATATTCTCTGGTGTCCATCCCTCGTTCCATACTCGAGTTTACTCCGCTTGTTTTGAGCGTGAAGGAAACGGGCGTACATCTAATGTCGCTCTTTTACAATAAAAAATCATGAACGCTCAGTATTATGCTTGTCGTGTTTCACCTTTTCAGCTGTTTGGTCAATGAGGGAATACGTCCGGTTCCACAAAAAAACACGAAGAAATATATAAAAAAAAGCTCTACTCAGCATGCGTCGACTTTTCATTTTGCACAAACACACGAAACGAACATTTTATTAAAGCCTCTTCATCATTCCCTCGATGAGACAGTGTTAAAGACCAATTTACACGGGGCTTTTGCCAAAAAACGAAGACTTGTACACAAACCAATTATAAAATGTTATGGATGGCCCGCTTCGTACACTGTACGTTGGTTGTGTGAAGCTAACCGGAAATAATTACACCTTTTGCTCCGTCTTCTTCGTCTCACTTCTCGTGTTGAGCTGTGTTCTTTTCAAAAGAGTTTGTGAAGAAATAAACATAGATGCGACCAATATGCCAAAAATGACTCGCAAACCCCTCTCCATAGTGTTGGGTATATCAACAATACGAAATGATCCCAAAATTAAATGCTCCCATTTTGCACGACATAACTAAAGCATCTCCACTCAACGATTTTTTTATGTTTGTGTCTTTTGTGTGTCTACATCGCATGATGGTTCAACCAGTAGATGGCCGACTGACTTTTTTCCTGATGAAAACGAGTAAAATGCGCTCTCTTTATAAAAAACAACTTGCAACGGATGTAGATTTTGAGAGAGGCAAATAAAAGTGTATAATATTCTTTTAAAAACCTTTTTCGTCTGACACCACGACGTCCGTACGTGCTGTAAGAGTTCGACAGGTAGAACTTAGGAGGATTTTGTGCTAATAAAAAGGAGAATGAGTTACGTGGTGAAATGCAGCCACGAAAAGAGCTTTGTACACGCAATACAATTTCCTTTCCATATTTTTTTTTTGCATTCTCTCCGCTCTCGAAACACACTTGATACAATATCCACTTCAGGGTCATTCCATGAAAATGTAGTCATCTTTTGCATGCAAATTACTCTATGCTCATGATATGCACACGCACACCACCACAAGAAGTAAATACAATTTCCAGGAGTACACACTCATAATACAATTCCTGACTTTACGTTGTAAGACTGCATTTCGCTCGAGGTGAACACACATAATCATCATATTATCCAAGAGAGTACATCGATAAGTATCTTTGTGAGTGTGTGCGCGAGTACACTGACTTTTCACAGTATTTACTGATTTGCAACGGAGATAAGCGCAGTGGTTAATTTGTTTTGACGCAGTTTCCTTATCTTGATTGCCCCACCACACTACATACTCTTTCAATCTTCTTCTTCACACAACAAATGAATGAGACTTGATTGCTGAGGTGGATGCGAGTACGCATGATTTTTATGATAACGGACTGGTAGTAGTGAATGATAGAAGCTTTAAAAAAAGCTGAATGAGCTAGGCAAAAATGGATTTAGGGTGCAAACAAAAATACCATGAAATGAGTGAGAGAAAAATTTCCACAATATTTAAAGGGGAAAACAGAGAAGAACGTTGAAAGACGATACGTATTCATTAATGATGAGTAAAAAGAAAGCAGAAGTAGTAGCAGTGGTAGTAGTAGGATGTAGTGGAGAAGACAGGGACAGAGATTTGTTGAGTTCCAGAAAGAGAGAAATCAAGCTTGAATAGAGAGAAACACATCATGATCATCATCACACGTATATAGATTAGATTAGACTCATTCTTCGCCCATGTTTCGTATTTTTTTTATCTGTAAATGTGCAGAGGGCTGACCACGTTGTTTTTTGGGGGAACCATCGCCAAGAGGAATTAGCATGAGGATATTTTGCTCAGCCCCCGAGGCCTGGGCCAGTTTTAGAACGACTTTTTTCTCTTGACTTCGTCTTGCGCGACGAGAGACGACAATTTTTTTGTAGTATGTTGTAATGGTGTATGGTATATGCTTTCCGAATCCTCATTTGCATTCGCCAGCCAGTTTTTCTTTGAGAAAATGTTGCTCTCTGTAATGTGGGAATTTCTCAAGCTGACTCTACGAAAACTGGGAGTATTGACGGTGTCTCGGGAGCAGAGATGGTGAATGTGTACCTTTTGGTCGACTATGCCAGAGAGCTACCAATTTTTATTGCGATCGTAAAACAAATGGCTTGTGTGTGCATACATAATGCAAGACTCTCTCTGGGTTGGCATACAAAACACTGAAAACCAACAATCCTCCCTCCGAGCCCGGTTTCAAAACGTTGTTATTCTCACATGTTGTGTGCCTAGCGGCAAGTTGGTTGCATTCTGGTTAAGGCATGTCGCAGTGGGTACACGTTTTTTTCCACTGCCGTCATCATCCATCCGTTTCAAATTCACAAAGAAACGTGAACTAGGAGAGCGATGTGAAGGTTAACAGTACATAATATTCTTTTTTTTAATAAGATGGGTTTTTGGGGCAATAAAAAATGGACTCTGCGAGGAGTCGTATTTTTGGCTGAAAAAGTTGCAAAGTTGAGATTTTGCTCGTAAAACATTGTCCTCATGTTATGACGCTTTGTCCGCATAAATTGCCAATAAAGACAAAAACGGAGTTTTGTGACCTCCACTGAATGGAGCAACAAAGTGGAGTGCGTTTGAGTTTTATCACGTGATTTCTTGATAAGCACAACTAATGATTTGCCAATTAACGACTTAATCTCAAATGACTGCGATTAAAGAGATGCAATACGTTCTTGCTCGTTGATTGCGTAACCGCTTATCAGCGTCAT
>JAHZMW010001810.1:0-19471 GCA_027743745.1 Alloscopus bannaensis | reverse complement strand
ATCTCTATCTAGAATCCTCAATTAATGCATTAGCATTAAATTAATTGATAATTGAATTACTTGCATTGAATTATTAATGCATCAATTACCCAAGCCTGGACGAAGGTATGTATGGAAAGGAGCTCTGGTTTCCTTCGTATAGCTGGGGCTAACCTGACCATACTTGGGTTCTTGCCGTTCCTCTCTATTTCGCTGTCAAGCGCGCGGTAGAGCCCTGCACACAGGGCCAATATAGCCGATCCTCTCTCTCTACGAGTATCCAATGCTTGCTCGCTGTCTTCCCTGTACTCCACTCCACTTCATCATCAATCCCTCCACAACAGCCCAAAACACGTAACGTGTATCAATGTTTGCGTGACTCGTCTATACTGCTGTATACAATGCAAAGCCTGTGTTATCGATGCGACAAAAAAGCGTGCTGGTGCTGCCCACCACCACCACCTCAGCTTTTCATAGCACATGGTTGCGCTGAATAAACAAACCCGTCTCATACTTTTCGAGTCCATAAGCTCACACATTTTGTCGCTTTGGAACACCAAACTCATCCATGTAAACCAAAAGGGCATGTTACAACACACGGGCTTGCTGGTGATTTAAAGGGCATTTATGTGTGTGCGAGAATCGAACCTCTCCGTCTGTAGTCTAGTCTTGGAGCATCAGTGTGGCATGGCAACTTGCCACACACGCATTCTACGAATCTCTATGTATTCTCAGGGAAATGCCAACCTGACACCTTCATCATACAGAAGATTGTTGAGATCGGGTTTGCAGAGAAAAAAAGTCGGCGGCACTTCGCTCTCCATTCACCTCCATGTTACAGGCGTATGCGAGTCTGGCGTAAAAGTATCGTGTGCAACCTAACCCGACTCCTCCACTCCGTACTTTCACGCATAAGACAACGACGGGCAGATCTAAAATGCGTTCTTCACGATGCATATTACAAAGGTTCTCTCATGCTTACACTAAGCTGACGACGACTAGGCTGTGGTTATATGATGATGTGTGGGTGACTTTGAGGAGGTTGTTCGAGCCAGCGTGTAGTCAAGTGAGCGACAAGCATGATGGGTTATTGGGTTTTGCCCGCTGCCTCAATTTCTGTAGTCAACTCAAGCTCCAAGGAAAAGTGGAGTGGATCTGAGGAGCACACCCCGGCAGCCGAACTTTGGCTTGTATCATAATGTAATATGTATTAGTAACTTCAAAAGAAATAATATGTGATGGATCCCTTCCCACTTTTCTGAGGTCACAGCGTTGAGATGATGGCAAAAACGTGTGGAAATAAAGGAGGCCATAGTTCGGGAGCAATATGACTGCTGTGGGGGCTTCTCACATTACGTCAAACACACACCAGAGAGGCGACGGAGCTTGTTTGAACCCCCGAGTTACTAAGCGTTTTCTGCGAGATGATGACGACGAGACTCCTGTGTGCAATGTATTTTTTTTGGTATAACGACGAATCTTCGCTTTCTACAGCAGCGCAGCGCACACAAATAGCGGTTGGAAAATGACTACCGACTGACTCGTACTGAGACAGTTTGTTAATTATGGTATAGCTGGTTGGCGCTTCATGGACTGCACACAGACAGGAGTGGATGGTGCGTGATGGATGATGATGATGTGGTCTGCAAGGTCCTAAACAAAAACAAAAACAATTTCACGTGCGGATGCTGCCTGTCAATGGACGCTCGTGGTGAGGCATTTGGGCAGCATTAACTAGCTTATCAGAGAGAAAGAGCTAATCGTACATGATTGACACTTGAATTGTATGTCACTGGAGAATGCAGAAAGAGAAATGCCTAGTACAGGCACCCCTCTCATTTCCCTGTCCGACCAATTTGATGCTCATGGATAACGCATGCCTCAACACCCCGGGGTGGTGGGTAAGATGATATCAAAGACGGCAATAATCCTATATGTCATACAGCAACCAAGTGTGACCTGCGAGAACGCCTCCTAATTCCCGTTGTCAAGCAGAGGCTTTCTTAATTAACTGATTAGTGATTTTCCTTTCTAGAATCATCAACATACTAAAAAAAATCATGAGAGATGCATTATGTAGATGTGGCAGCAGTCATGATAATTTCCAGGACGATTTGAGCATTTAGGCATAGCTTTGCTAATAAAGCCAAGGGCCTATTCTTCAGCTGAGAATAGGTCTCAAATGCATGGTGAAATGTTGGAAGGCAGTGAGAATCATTTCAAACAGCGATCCATTTAAATATTTGAGACGATGATGGTATGATTATTGTACTCTGACTCCACGCACTATACTAGTTGACCACCCACGCGAGGAGAGCGTTGGACGCCAAACGAAGGGTTAGCAGATCATTAGATCGATTATAGACGCACATCTCTGCCTCTCTCTCCCTCTCGTTCACGCATGAATATGCGTACCACGTCCACATCGTATCAACAAGTGGAGTGTGTTGCATCATGAAACCTTTAAAAGCGATGATGTTTGCCAGGAATATTTTTTTCGCTTGTCGTTTGGGAAATCCATCCATCAGTCATAATGAGCATCGACGAGAGGAAATTAGCCAAAGTTTATAACCTACTTTTCATCAATGTTTTCCTTCCAAAATACACAAAGTTTACAGTAAAAAAAGATGTGATTTTTTTGGTGAAATTTATGTCTATTTGCATTTATAGGTACGTCTCCATCTCTCGATAGCTTTCCTTCGATATACATTATCTACATAATAGTCACCTCTTGTGTAGTTACTGTGGTACGAGCACAAGTTGCTCGAACAGCAACACGATCATCATCACCCACCACCACGACCGAAACACATGGCTATAATGTCTCGTCCCCTTCTCTGCTTACTTAGTAGAATGTGTGTAATAAGATGAGCAACTCGGCTCGACAGCCAAAACTGTGATGCGATGCAATGCTCCACAAGCAAACATTCACCACACTCCTGTTTTACTTGTTTTCTTTTGGAGTCTCTCCTTCTATTGGGAGACTGGAAGGTATACCCGACGTTCAGAGAAGGCTTGCGGCCAAGAACTTAGATGAATGATGCTTGGTTAGTTTTCAAGCCTGTTGTTGCCAGGGGAACGAAAAAAACCATGACATTGGTTTTGCTCTTTGCTCTTAATGTGTCATAGGTCGTCTGACCTCATGTAAGGATGAAATTGATTTAACGTCCTGACCCAAACATGAAGACGATGGGATGGCCACATCATCAGGTAAAGCATTTGAATGACAGAAGTTTCAAAATCTAAAGACAAGTTAAATTGGGATTTGGGACTAAACTGGAAAATGGCGGATCATTTTTCACACCCGATTTCACAGTTTGAGTTTATTACAGAAGTGATTGTTGTTGAGATTATGTTTGCATTTAAATTGCGGCTGCACAGAAATCCAGTCTCCTTCGTCGCATACTCAGAGGATTTTATTTATTTACAGATTTTTAGCCTACATCTCATACCATGCCTATATGTTCATCCCATTCCTCTCTCCCTCTGACTCAGGGATGTTACAAGAAACGAAGGGGTTGAAACTAGAGAGAGAGCAAAAAAATGCACTGTACATGAATGTGAAAAGCGTTGAAAAAATGTTGGTGGAGTGTTGCTCGTCTCAAGACTTCGCCAGTCCGTCACAGAGCGTTTACACACTCAGCCAAAGACCGCACTCGCTACACTCTCGCATTTTTAGTCGCATGTCCCTCACAATACTCTTCTTCTTTGGGTTTCTTGAGTGCACACACGTCTACTCCACCTTCACCACCACACAACTAGAAACTTTCATTATTCTTCCACTTTTGTGCATTTAATTACCAGGAAGTCACAATATTATGCATTCTTCTCCTCCATGAGAATCATTCGCACAGCCAAACTTGTTCAACAACGTCGATTGGCGTCCAACACTACGGAGTCAACTTGTATTCGAAGTTGACATTTCAGTACCAGCCGAAACGCACCAGTGTGACGTCAGCAAATATTGTCACCGTTTTCCGTGCTTGTGCATACACAAAAGAAAACAATTTCTTATCATTCTTTCTCCACACAATGAAGGAAGGCAGCCCGTTGTGCAAATTGTTTTTAACGTAGAACTTGTTGCTTCTGAAGTGCCGCTGTTAATATTGGGTCTCCTAGAAGGACGGTCTTTAGTTTGGAGGAGACTCGGACTTTGGAGCAACCGCACACGGCAACTTGGAAACCTGTTATTATTGCTACACTACTTGTAAAACCTACTGTGGAATACAGGTTCTTGGTGAAATTGCAGAGTGATATTGTCTTGAATTGAATAGCACATAGACGAGTGACTTCTTGATGACAAAAAGTTTGGTTTTTGGTGCTCGTTCCCTGTTGGTGTCGAGTTGATTCCATTTTTCAGTGACAACTCTTTGGTTGTTGAGGAGACGCACCTGTTGCTAACGCAAAGTTTTGCCAAGGCAACACTTCCAGGAATTCGGAGTAGGTACCGCTGTAGGTGCTTCTGCTGTGTGACACGCTCTCCTGTCAAGTAGTGTAGTGCTACATGCCCCAAAAAGCGCATTCTCACTCATTTCGACCCCTCTTGTCTCCATTATATTTGGAGGGGGGACATAAGAACCTTCTTTCTTCAGTAAATCATCCCGTCAGAGGAGTATGACTAAGTTTGCTGTTCTTTGTCAAAGAGCGATCTCAACTAACGAATGCAGAAGAAGCAGTAACGCTGTGTACAATCATTTGTGAAAAGTGCAATCGTCGCGTTGGTTCTCACGTCGTCACACTCGTCACAATATATTTGCTTACACCGACTGTCTCATATCAAGCTAACCGCAGCTACCAGGAAGATTTTGTATACAACGAACTCATTTTAACCGGTTAGTTACCAAAAAAATTTAACGCGTACATGGGTAACTGTCATGGATTCAAGCTTGCTGCGATGGGGCTGATTCTATCTCCGAGCCTTGAGGCTGGGTCTTGATCGATATGTGAATATTTGTTTTAGGTTGCAATCCGCACAACAACCACAGAGGTCGACTAGACCCGACGGCACTAAAATGGCTGGAAAAGCTACAATTACCAACTACAAAATTGTAGTTGTCGGCGGAGGTGGTGTTGGAAAGTCTGCCATTACGATTCAGTTTATCCAGGTAAACCCCTTTTTTCCTTGTGACCCTTCACTTTTTGTTAGATGTTAAGGTTTGCAAACCAGAAAAAGACATTAGCCTTACTGCATCGGTCCATTAAGTAGAGGGACAACATAATGACAATAAAAAGCAGAGGCATCCTAAAAAAATCAGTTAGTATCGCATTTCTGTCTGCCGGCTTTGTATTCATATATGATAAAACGCTGTAATGTATACAATCGTATGGAAAGTGTAAACTTAATCTCCTCCATGATGTTCTTCAAGCTTTGTAGCCCAATTTGATGCTTCGAAGAGTGAGAAAAAGTTTTGCAGTGAGAAGACGTGTGGGCGTTTAAAGTCATTCTGTAATGCCTTAGAGGTTCACAGCAGGGAGCAAATCGAGAGTATTTGCTCTTGTTATTACAATTATAGCACCTCCGACGATGGATGCTTGATGCGTGTCTCACACTAGTTATGCTGAATCACTAGATATTATGCTGATGACGAAGGCAATGTGTCACACACAGGGCGGGGATCAGCTTCAGTACCTCTGGCTGAGAGAAAATTAATAGCGAATCCCTTGATAATTGTAATGAATCATGTCAGAGATAATTTGCTACAATTACATCGTGGTCCAGTCATCCCCACACTCTCCATGTACCCTCCATCCATCTCATGTCTTTTGACTGTAGACTTGAGTTTACTCGAGGCTCCACAGCCACACACAACGAAGCATTTGCATGACTGTATTCCTAACTGCTGATGAGGCCTTTCTCTTCTTGAGCATGCTCATCCAGACTAGACAGAGAGAGAGAGAGAGAAGGAGAGAATTAATTGTGTGTAAACAAGTTTGTGAAACACCTCTTTAAAAGGACATTCGATCCACACAGCGGAGAGAAGACCGTGACTGTGTCGTAGGTTGAGTTGACATCCTTACTTGAAGCCAGTGAAGAAACCTCTGAATTTAGATGAAGAGAGGAGATGCGACAGAAAGAAATACTGTCGTCCTCCTGATACAATCGCTCGTGTATGTACATCCTTTTGTCTTGCATTTGCATTGCATCATTGTACCTATGCAGAATGCGTACGCGTCCCGAGACCAAGAGCTCAACTTGTTATGCAAAATGTTCAGCCACAAAAGTCAAATGGTGTGTACTGTGTACGATGATGATAGGGTGGTTTTTGACTGTGGCTTCATCATTACATTCTCCCGTCGTCGTCGTTAAGACATCAAGTCTCGTCAGTCCTTCGCCACTTTTCTTCTGGCTGAAGTGAGTGTATCAAAATCATCTACATACAGAGATAAATCCTGCATAATGTTCTTATTCGTCCGCCGGAGATTGGAGAGAAGCTCTCTGCTCTTTGGTGTGACTCATTAGTGGAGAAGAGAGGCGAAAGGTGAGCACACAGGTGTACAACGTAGGGGTGACTCCAAATATGGAAATCGTACATTCCACTTGTCGTGGGTGTACGTACACACGCGTGTCTATATTAAAGTTTGCGTGTGTGTAGTGATATGCATAATAGCTGCTCCTGCATACTTCGTTCCTTGAAGCGTTTGAACTCTCTCTGTCTATGTCTGAAAGCGTATGACGTAAGACCGTAATATGCGTAAATCAGGAGTAATAATAATGATGATATGCGATAAAAGGCACAAAATGTGACAGCCAAAGACTGTGAAGCATTTTTCTGAGAATATGCTTCAATTGTTAATGGCATCCAGTCAGGCTGACTCACATCTGCTCCTTTCTGGGCTAAAACGTCGAATTATTCGTTCCTTCAATAGGCGAAAGTACCTCTGTACTTGAATATGAACAGAAGTAAAATGGAGCACAATAGTATATATAATTGAGCTTCATTGAAACTGGGAATTGCAATCAATTACAATTTTTTTTGTTTGCGGACGGGAGTCATTGGAGATGCCTGGATGAAGCAGATTGAATGGAAATATGACCTAGGGCAAGATTTTGAAAGCTTTCGATAGGATTACTAATAATATCGTTGGACAAATTTTTTCATAAGCTGTATGCATTCTTTTTAAATTTCAGAAGTGCCATATGGTTTTTGCTTAATTTTCAAAAGTGCCATACGATTTTTGACCGTTCCAGTTTACCATTGAAAGTGAATTACAACAGTCAAAAACTCGTATGGCACTTTCGAAAATTACGCAAAAAAATCATATACACGTCTGAAAATTAAGCAAATTTGGATATAGCATATGAAAAAACAGTCCATCGATATGCAAATAGAAATATCGTCATATTATTCTTCTCTCTACTCGAGTAAGTGGCTTAAACCGACCAATTTCGAGCCGACCGTTACGCGGTCGTCATCGTGATCTTTGTAATCCACACTTTTGTATACACGTCCTAGTTGGACACGCTCCAAAGTTTTGATCTGCCTAGACGTCTGTAAATACGGAGGCAAATCGTGTTTTACCGCTCGTGCAAACTCGCACATGTATACAAACGTATCTTCCTAAACTTAGAAGATGCTAATAAATTGTAAGCGTTCGAGATCTACTCACAATCCGCAGGAGGAAGGAGAAGTTGTGGAAAGTGGTTCATTGAGTCTAGCCGTAGACTAGACCTGTGACAGAGAGGTTTCTAGTTAGGCAACGCAACTTTCTGTACGTCCATATAATAAGCCGTAGTAATCTCGTTACAACCAGAGAAATATGCGAAAAATATGGGAGGCCTAACGTTTCCGAAAAGCTAAATTATATCGACTTTTGTTGATGAAATTCACAGAAACAGTGATCATGTCACAAATTCAAGAATGCCAATTATTATTATGATGACGATACAATATACAATACACACAAAAATGAAGATGTTTTGATGTGTTTCATGTTGCAGAGCTATTTTGTTCAAGACTACGACCCTACCATCGAAGACTCTTACACGAAACAATGCGTTATTGATGATGTGCCAGCAAAACTTGACAGTAAGATTTCTGAGCAATATTTTGCAATTCTCATTCTCATGAAGTCTACGTGCGTGGATGGATTGATACGCCCATTCTCACATATTTTTTTCTTCACGTGTATTTACGTGCGTGTGTCTATGTCTCCTAAATGTATAATGTGCTCATGAATCTCCATGAATACTTTGTTCATTATGACGACGTCAAAATTTCTCAAATGTCTTACTTTTTACGTTCTCAGGTTGGTCGGGACGAAGCGCAGAATTTGGCAAAGCAACTTCGAATTCCATTGGTGGAATGCAGTGCAAAGCTGCGGATGAATGTGGACCAAGCCTTTCACGAGCTTGTCCGGGTCATTCGAATGTTCCAGCAAGTTGAACGGCCATATCTTAATGGGAAGCAACGCAAGAAGAATAAAAAGTGCATCCTCCTCTAACGAGGAAAAGCGAACACGCGTCGTTCTTACGCACATTAATATCCGTAATGTTCTTTTTTGCGTCAACCAAAACCGACCAAAATGAAAAGCAGGATCGTCACCCAATTTGCGAACAAGGCAACTTCCTTCCCTTTTATTTTTAACTTTGATCTTGAGAAAAAATAGACAGTACATAATACGTCGAACGGGCTTATCAAACCATGTTTCTTTTTCCATGTAACTTTTGATGGTTGTTGTTCGCTCCGTCTTCTCTTTTTGATACAGTTACACTTATTTTATTACGGTATACATATGACGTAACACAAATTAGATCACATTCGAATACATCCTCAACAGATTTTCTTTACATGGTTCTCTCGCTCGTTGTCGTGAGACGCATATTATATTATTGTTGTTGACAGACCAAAGCAATCAATCAATGCCAATTTCTATACAAATACACGCGATATTATATTTCGCAAATTTGCTGCTACATAATTAATTAATGCTATATAACGTGCGCAATTTGTAACCGTATATTGAATAATGATTTAAGCGTGTGTAATCTCTTGCATTTGCACACGCATACTACACGAAAACAAAACAAAATTCTTGTAACACTGCAACTACTACTAATACAAGTCACGACACGACGTGAGGAGAAAAACGGTGTGCTACACATTACAGTGCCCTTCCATAAACTTGTAATTAAGAGAACAACGATCCTTTTTAAGATTTAGTATTTTAGCGTATGGGTGGATGCGCTTACGGAAGCTATCCAGCCGAAAAAGCACACTTTACACTGGAGTGGTGTGCTGGTTCAAAACTATACCCTTCTTCCTTTTTAACTATTTATATTTAAGCTGAAGTCTGATTCGTTGTTGTATTCAGGTGTTCTAGAAGAAATCTAGTTCTCTCAACTGTTTACTATTACTAATCATTTTGCTTTCTCACTGGGCACCACTCATTCCCTTTTTGCACAATTAACCCAGTTGAATCTTATAATTTTAGTCTTCCCGTATTGTATCTCTTATAAACACTTATGAGCGTAGTGGTTAGTGACTCTTCTCTACTTACCTTTATTGGTCTCAGAGAGGTGGTGCAACAGAAAGCTTTTCGTATCAGCAACATTTTCCGCGAGAATTTTTGTACATGTGTCTACTCAAAAATTTCACTCCTGGTTTGTGAATGCGAGTTGTTTAAGAAATCAGAAAAAAAAACTAATTTTAATTGAATTCCAGCTGAGGATTGAGAGCGAGAAACTAAATATGAGATGATATAGATATTTTTCATACACGATGATTGCTGTACGATGTGTGATGTGAGACCTTTTAATTCTTAATGACTAACTATACATTCTATTCTAAATATTTGTGTATGAAAATATGTCAAAGTAACTTTAGTGCTTCCAGTACCAAGTTTTAAAACAAACAAAGTGTATGATACTAAATGAAGGACTGACCACAACAAAGTTTTTCGCATCGCCTGGCCTGAAGTAATTCTTGACACGATACACATTTTAAAAAAAGCAATATTTCAAAAAAAAGGAAAGGCATATTTTTACAACGGATACAGAGACTGACTTTTGGATGCGTTTGGTGTTTTCATTATCGGGGGATCCAAAGGATTGGGATGAAGCATTAGTTTGCGTATCACTGCTCCAGTCCACCGTACTCCAAACCGTTTTCAATTTCCTGAAACTTTCAGTCAATATGATGACAATTGACAAACCAACGAATACAATCAATCCAAACAAATTTTTAATGAAAAAAATGTATCGTCTCTGTCCGGTTTCTCTTTCCTGACCATGCAACACATTGTACTCCGACTGTGATTGCATACACACGCAAATCTCTGTTCAAAATCTCGGAAACAAGTCCATTTGACGTGGGACATAATACATAACGCGAAACATGCAGGGAAAGACTAAAAGCATCATTTCTCAGCTTCTCGTTAAGCTTTTCGGTAGTTTATATAGAACGTAAAAATGTGTATGCGATTAATATTTCGAATTAACTTGTCAAGCCTTTTTACAACGCGACATATGTATAATTAAGTCTGCTCTATGTACATATATTGCTACACATAATAATATTGTGTACTTTGCTTGTTATAAATGCACCGACAAAATCATATACATGTGAATATGATTACTGTCATGAATAACCTTACACGAAATGCGTAATCAATCAAAAACTGAATAATAAACAAAAACCATTCATGCGGATTATTTAAATAAGCGTTTCAGATCTTTATTAATGTAGACGAGACTATCGTCGACTTTACCATTTATTGAATTATAATATTAATGTCTCCCAAGAGACTTACAAGTTGATACACAAATATTTTCCACCGGAAATAGAAACTCGTTATAAGTTAAAACAGATTACAAATATATGATAACATGTTGATGACAACAACAGTTTTACTAAAGCTCAGGAAAAAATGGATTGTTGAAACTGAATGGCTGGGTTTGCGCCACAATCCACCCGGCTCGTCGGGATGTTCCAAACGGACAAGCCCGAGTCGCTAGCACCACACAACAAGTACCAGCGGCCATCCTTGCCACTCTTCTCGTTGATGAATAGGAGGGTGTTGATCTGCGTCTTGTGGTACTGAATCGTCGATATTTGATTCATCTCTGGAAATCCGAAAATCCTCACGGTCCCGTCGAAGCAGCCTGCAGCCAGGATCCCTTTCTTTTCCCGCATCGCCATGCAATTGACACCTTCGGTGGGCAAAATCTTCTTTCCAAACGGCTGAAGACAACCAGCATTATCACCCTCACCACCACTGCATTCTTCAGGTACCCACTTCACTAAGAACATGAACTTCAAATTGCTCCCTACGACGAACAGGTCGTTGCATCCTTCAACACACAGTCCAATGGGCTGTTGTCCGCCGCTATCTTCGTAATTGGGCAGCAGGAGCTTGGAAACCAGTGTCACCTGCCACTTAGAGCAAGAGTTCACCTCCAACTTGACCCTGAGAAGGTAGACGTATCCATCCTCAGAGGTACACATCAAGTACTTTGTTGACGACTCGTCTCCTCGATAAGCGATCTCCTTAACGGACATGATGGTCGCTTGAAAGGAGAAGCACGATGTAATGCTTTTGTCGCCTTGCATATAAATCCCTATCTTGTCGCTGCCCAACGGAACGACAACGTGTTGATCCGAACAGAGAATTGGCTTGCAGAATCCAATGTGCGTCTCGTTCGAGAGAAGCTCGTTTACATTGTTGCGATCATCGGGTTGAACACAGTCTCCTTGCATTATTATTGGCTTGACCAAGTGAAAGCCACACTGACGGCTCTGCATCAGAATGGAGGGGTCCGAGGAAATTCCTCCCCAAATCAATGCGCCCCATGACACCTTGCCTAAGTTTGTCTGTCGTTTCCAAGTTATCCGACGGAACTGGCAATTGCAGTTACAATGAGGAGTACAGTCAATTGTGCTTAAATGGAAGTAAACTATACAACGGTTTCGGCAGATCTCAGTAAGTGCTTACCATTGTGTCATATACACTGATGCAGCCGTTCATAGTGACAACACCAAACTTGGGCTTCTCACTCGAGTCCACTCCAAACAAACTTCGACCTCGAGGGATCTTGAAGAGATGAAGCACCGGACTATTTCCTTCCGTCCCCAATAGGGTGAAGGGCAGGTTAGATTTTGCAGAAGTTCCATGTCGTAAGCCTGGCTCCATCATAATACTACTCTTCATCTTTTGCTCCACGAGATCCCTAAATGAGAACAAAATTATATCAAACACAAAATCAACGTGTGTAGTTGACTACGATCAACACATATGAAATCGTTAATTTAACCCAATGCAGAGACTCAAATGTCCGTCACACGTGTATCTCACCACTACAGAAAGTACACCTTACGTAAATACAATAAATTACCAAAACGAGCCACACTCTTTCCTTGGGTTAAATCAGCGCTTCCGCTGATCGAGACTTACTAGTCACAGGTTCTTTTTGGGAATGAGCTACAGCTAATAATTCAGCTTACAACAACGAGGAGTCCGCCATTTGATATTATTGCTTGCAACCACCGTACACGAAATAATACTCTTCAAACTCTTGGGAACTAGTTGACAGTATTGCCACTGCGAAATACTGAATACAAACTTATTGCGGAATCGCTTGTCACTCCTCCTCCTTCCACGTCCTCAGCCAGGATTCGTCAATCCGAGTTTCGGCCACAGATCCCGACTCGGAGGCGACACTGTCATGATCTGATGACGACGACGAGGAATGCGTATACCTTACAAACTAGTCTGCAAGGATAATATTACAAAACATCACATTAGATTGTACACTGTTGTGGTATTCAGCATGTAAATACACAAAATAACTTTTAAAATAACTTAGGTGCTCCTTCTCTACACCTCATACATTAAATTAAAAATACCATAGCATTTCGCTCACTTACGGTGAACACCTGGTGCTGCTCTAATTCCAGGAACTCAAGCACCACCACCCCCACCGCACTCCATACAAATCACTGCCAATTAAAACCTTCCCTGGCTCTCTCCTTCGGAGTGACACACCAATTACACACATTGTCACATCTCACACAGCCGACATTCTTCTGTTCTTTGCACAACAGCACGGTTCCTCAAAGTTGTCAACTTTGCAGTCTCACAGTTACGGACGACGGAAAGAAATACTGGGTAGTCGCAGTGGTCGAGACGGAACACATTGTGAACAACACCACCAGCCCTTCATCAATGCAGAAGAAGAGAAATAGTTTCCTTCACTCTCTCTCTCTCGTCGAAAAAATGTTGCGGAGTAGTGCAAACCCTGTTTCGTCGTCGTGTGGTCGTGGTGAAATCAATACATTATTGCAACAAAATGCCCGGAGGACAGCAGAGGAGCAGCCTCATGCCTTCCAATGCTTGATCCAGTCACCTACACAAAATCGTGAGCAACAATAACAACTCATCACTCACACACATAAAAAACGGAGTACAAGCAGCACGTTTCTTAGGTGCACATTGTGACTTCTTCCCTTTGCATTCGCAGTCGCACACCGTTTTCAGAGTACAGCAGCGAAGCGTGGAGGTGGACGGCTCTCTGCCGTGTTGCACGTTATACGCAAGGAACTAAGTGTGTCCCCAAATTCTGAAGTATCGAGCTAATTGTATTCTCAGTCTTGTATGCTCGTGGAACAATCTCATAGAAAGTTCTATTGGAAACATACTAATTCCGCATGTTCGTTTATTAAGGAGACTAAAATTGACTCTGAGTCCTGAGCTTATGCCTTTTTCTTGGTAAAGTATCCCTTAATAGTGATCATTCATCACGAAACGATACTTGTCCGCTGAAACGTGGATAACAAACACACGCGTGCAGCATTTAAGCGATCTCGAAACTCGTCGAGTATGGCATTGAACAGTTGAGACGACAGCGGTCCTTCCGACTCTTCAGTGTTATGTTCGACTCCGACTTCTCACAAGCATCTGAGCACCCTCGACAACAGACATGTTCTCAATGAATGAAGAAATGACGCTCGGAAGGTGAATCGAACCATTTTCCCTTTGTCTCTGGGTGTGAGCACGTACACTAAACCGCCGCTCTTCATGTTTGAGAAGAGCTCGCAAATTGTGAGTCAAACTCTTGGTGTCATGTAGAAATGTCGAAGCCACCTTGCAGTCATATAATTTTGAATCATCTGGATCAAACAACGCACTCAATTGGAATGTAAATAATGACCAGAGGTAAGGAAATTTTACAGTTGAAATATGAATGACGTCACAGGATTAATAAACATTATGGTGTCTCATTTTACCATGTTTTGCGTCAAAATACTGGCACTACATTATTTCATAATGATCGTTGGCAAAGGATACTTTTGCCAGGTCTAGTTTTAACTTTTCAGTATCTATGCTGCCCATATAAAACAATCAGATCCTTTTATCTTGTACGCGGTTATGTCGAAAAGAACCATCAGTTCGAACTTGATCATTACACTATTCAAACCCGTAAACACGGCAATTTTATACATCGAATTGACTTGCAAATCTACTTTATTAATGAGTTCATCGGTACTTATTCCATAACTTGGCGGTGACAACTCCTCGTGTAACGCAGATTGTGAACAGAGCAAAAACGGTGTATTATGAGGGCGACACGACTAATTGTAACACATGTTGTACATAGGTTATACATGGCTCAGTCAATGCCGTAATATTTCTTTGCATCAGGAGGTAGCGGTGATGGCGCTCCACTAAGTAAGTCTCGACCGTCAGAAGACTTTGGAAAAGCTATCACATCCCGAATGCTTTTCGTTTCGAATAATTTACAGAGAAACCGGTCTATCCCTAAATGACAAAATTACACGCTCCTGAATAATTGAGGTTAGAGCATTACGTTCTTTTCATAAGGTTTTTAAACAAATAATTCATACCTAACGCGAATCCCCCGTGAGGAGGGCATCCAGATTCCAGTGCGTTGAGTAAATAGTCGATATCAGCAAGGTCGTGCTGAAGAACGTGTTGGAACACGTACTTTTGCAACTCAGCATCATGTATACGGATAGAACCACCCCCGACTTCCGCTCCTCGATACACCAAGTCATAGCTGAGTCCCACAGCGTTGGCTGGATTGGAGTACACCTCGGCGACGTTCGTGGGCATGGTAAAGGGATGGTGGGCCGCCTCGAGCTGTCCGCTTTGCTCNCCGCTCCTCGATACACCAAGTCATAGCTGAGTCCCACAGCGTTGGCTGGATTGGAGTACACCTCGGCGACGTTCGTGGGCATGGTAAAGGGATGGTGGGCCGCCTCGAGCTGTCCGCTTTGCTCACCCCTGACAAAGAGTGGGAAGTCGACTACCCAGAGGAAATCTCCAGTGTCGGGCTTATCGCTCCCATACTTGTCCATACAGTCCGAGTAGCTCATCACAGGAAATGGGGTCTCCGGATTCTTGAATATCGACTTGGGACAGGCGTACTTAAGGAGATCCTCTATAAGTTTCATGACCCCTTCCCTAGTTGTGAAGGACATTTCAATGTCCAGTTGAGTGAATTCTGGCTGCCTATCAGGCTTTCCGCCTTCGTCCCGGTAGCAGCGTGCGATTTGGTAATACTTGTCCATCCCACCCACCATCAACAACTGCTTCAGGAGTTGAGGGGATTGAGCCAGCGCGTAGTAGGAATCTTTGAATTTTGTCAGCACGGGAAACTCTCGAGCACCCTTCAACAAGCAGAAAACATGCACATGTTAAGCTCTTCCATCATTACTGCAATATCTTTCCAACTCGCCAATAAACATTTTATTACCAAATACCCCAGGAGTCCTCCTCAGCAATGTGGGTGTTTCCACGTCATTGAAATGATGCGTATCCATAAATCGTCGTACATTGCTCAAAAATACTGCTCTCATTCTCAGATTCGTCTGAGCAACCGCGCTCCGTAGGTACAGATACCGGCACTCCATGCCAATCTCTTCTTCCGTTTTGTCAATGTCGTTGTACGCTAGCCTCAGATTGGAGGGAGTGCTGAGAACCGTAAGTTTGTCTACAATCACCTCAATTTCTCCACTGCGTTGATCCTACGACAAAAAGACCAATCACTACATCCTTCAAATCCTTATCATAAACTCATTTATGTAATTATACTCATTTCATCATACAGATCTTCTCTGCTTCACAGGCCGAAGAACGACTTTTCCAACAATCTGAAGCACAGACTCTAAGGAGGCCGAATCAGCCTTTCGAATCTCTTCTGTGAGCTACCAAATTATTACACCAAACTCAGTAAAATTTATCTCATTTAATTTATAGTAATGTTGGTTATCTTGTTTGTGCTCGATACCTCTTTAGGGACGTAGAGCTGTGTGACCCCGTAAAGATCCCTCAAAACCATAAAAGTGCCGTTGAGTCGCTTGAAGGTAAGCCATCCACACAAGGTCACCCTTTCATCCACATTGTCCGCCGTCAACTGGCCACACGTGTGACTCCGAAAGGTATACTGCGAACGGTCTGCTGAGGAAAGAAGTGGAGTTGCTCCACTCTCACGCTTGTACTCATCCACCTTTCGAGCGTGCGACTCGACATCAGGAAGTTTGTCCGGTTTCGGCTTCACTTTGCCGCTCTGTTCTTGCTGTCCACTCATCTGAATCGCAGTAGCACTGGAGACGTGCTTCCGACGGACCATCGCCGTCAACTGTGGAAGTGCTCTGACACTCTTGTGACGAGCCAAATGCCCGGATGTCACAGGGCAGCACTCGAACAACAGGATCCCGTGCCGCTTTCCATAAAATCTGCTGAGCAGACGTGAAAACTGTAACGACGACATTTCACACTGCAAAAATTGCCCTACAAATCAGACGATTAGAAGAACGTGAAAAGTTATTCCACAGGATTAATTTCTGCCTCAACCTCACACACGAGAATTTTGTAAATACAAAGTGCATACAATAGTATTATTCTTGCCGAAACTCTCCTGCCGCCAGCCTGTCTGGGGGCACATTGCAACCGGATGAGGACGCTGCGAGTTGGATAAATAGACAAAGGATTATGAGTTTAGATGTGTGTGTCGCATGCATGCGAAAGATGGTCAAGATTTTATCCAGAACACTGCACTGGTTTTGAGTCACCAAATAGTAATAAATATTAAACCCATATCTGACCCGATCTAGCTATTTATACAACTCTGATTCTCTCTGGTGACGACAAATCCTTCAGCTGTTCAGTCAGTTTAGTCAACTGGTAGTGGAGCACAAGGAAATCGTCCAATACGCGAACGGAATAATCTTGAATCTATAATTGTTTATCATGTCAACGGCTGGTCACAATTGTCCTTGGCTTCGAGGAAACCAAGCTTTCGTCGACTTTCTGAGTATCGACGACGCGGTAGCTTGCAAGAAACACGCCGCTCATGTTCTGCTCTGGTGTGAAACTGGCTGGACAGACTCGGAAATTGACGACAACGTTCAGTGCTCCATGCCAGCCAAAGTTATGGTATTCTGTCATTTTCAAATGAACCACATTTTTTTGGCTGTTTTTCCTTTTAATGTACGGTATCATCGTTATGACCAGCATCGTTTCTATACTGAATTTAAGATGCAACTTCGTTTCGACGGAAGACTCGGCTTCCCTGGAGGTTACATTGAGGAGATGGACGAATTTGACAGGTCCAAGCACTCCGCCAATTATGCAATCCAACTGCTGAAGAAAGGCGTGAAGAGAGAGGTTCAGGAGGAAATGGGAGAGACGCTCGAATTGGTTGAACTTGGCAGTACAGCTTTTGATGATGACATCAAATATTTGTACTCCTCTCGGCCCACTGAACAGGCCGATTTGCTGGCCTTACACCTGTTCACGTGGAAGGCACGAAAATTTCTTGCAACAACTTTCAGTCAGGCTTCCCATTCTCCGCATTAGTATGCATTCGCATATAACATTTTCTTTGACATTAATCCTGCAGATCAGTGACAAACTGTGGCAAGCTTTGCTAAGTAACGTGCTGCACTACTCCACGGAGGTCCTTGGCGTGACCATTGTCCCACTGTACACGATGAGTGATGGAAAGCGAGGTTTCCCTCGTTTCCTCACTAATTCATTTGCTGGAAACGCGAACGAACAGTTGCTCAAGGGACTCCAGCACCTAAATCTTTTGTCTCATCATCAGGTTACTACCGCCCTTCAAATTGCCATGGAAATGCGACTTGGGGACGCTCAACAAGTCATCGATAACGTGTAAGAAATGGAGACTCTTCACATTTCGTCATTTCGTGTGTCAGTAAACTTGCGGGACAATCATTGCGACAATTATTATTCTGAGAATAGGAGTGCGCAGATTAGTTTTTATGGCAGTTAATTTGGGGACAAATTTATTACTACGGCACGTACTCACCTCCTGTGTTACTCTCTGTGAAAAATAAATGATTCTCTCGATACTGCGACTTTTTAATTACTTCACTCCACCTTACATAAGCGGCATCCAATTGAAAAATTGCAAAACTTTACGGCTTTCTGATAGCTTTTTTACGACATCCAATAGCGGACATTTTCATTAGTTACGTAACCCTTACTAAAATCTGAGTATCTTTCTTCTGTAGAAACTGTCAGATCATGACATCTTCGGTGAGGTTCGATTTATGACCTATTGTCACATTGTTTTTCTCCTGCAATCACAATAAAAATAAACTTGATGCTCAAGCGAATTGCAGCTAAAAGTGGTGACATAACTGATTGCAAAAAGTTTCCGACTAATTGACATGTACACAGCATCCTTGTCCATGCAGATTAAAAGAGTGTTTAAACTCGCATTTCGCTCTAGAACAGTTTGCGGCTTCGTGTTGTCGCTTTGACGTAATTTTTTTAAGGAACACTGTGCCAAATCTTGGTTCGAAGAAGAAAATCGGTCTTGGTCGCGAGAAGAAACGGAACCATGTCTAGCGGAAGTGGAGTGCTGCAGTTGGCGGCAGCGCTGCTTGTCTCAGGTGCACATCAAATAGTTTGTTAAATACGAATACATTAAATTCTAAATGGAGATGTGAATGCTTGTTAACGGATATGTTCAGTTCTTGGGACAGTGGGAGGTTTCGGAGTAGCCGGCGGAGAAGCGGCAGTTGCAGCCGCAGGTGGTCCTGGTGGCAGTTTCGGGGCAGCGGGAGGTTATGGTGTTGCAGGTGGATGGGGTGGGATCGGACCTGTGCGACCATGCAGTTTGCATCCACCTTACCCATACCCACTTCCGTTACCACAGACGCTTCCATTCCCGTTTCCATTCCCATTTCCTTTTGCACATCCATTTTCATATCCCTTCCCATTTCCATACTTACGTCCTTATCCCTTTACTTTTCCATATTTTGGAGTTGGAGATAACTGGGGTGGCGGGTTCGGCATTGCCTCAGCTGGTGGTTTTGGAGGAGGAGGAGGCGGATTCGGAGCAGCAGGCGGGTTTGGTGCATCAGGTGGGCTGGGAACTGTCGGTGGCCTTGGAGCAGCAAGTGGATATGGGGCTGGAGGTGCACTAGGAGTGGCAGGTGGATATGGGTCTGGAGGTGCACTAGGAGTGGCAGGTGGATATGGGGCTGGAGGTGCACTAGGAGTG
>JAHZMW010001809.1:0-10781 GCA_027743745.1 Alloscopus bannaensis | reverse complement strand
ATGCTTTTTATTTTTAGTGGAAATTGCATATTTCTCCTTAATTACTTAATGCCACATCAAATAATATGGCCATTCATAGTTAAAACACACGCGATGCTTTATATGCTTTAAATGCTTTTGATCGGCCCTAATGATTTGCATTTGTTGTGCTTCATGCCACGAGCCAGTACGCCAAAATCCTGTGTAAAAACGGCTTTGTAACATTTCTTGATATATTTCATTATGTCTCGTCCGCATCTCGGTTTTGCAGACATCCACTGACATCGAGCCAATGCGCCTTCATAAAAAAATGAACTTTGAACCAGAAACTCCAACGACATAAACTCAACGTATGTAAATATTCTGGCTAGTTAGCGGGAGCCTAATGGTGGCAAATCGACCCGCGAAATAAAATGTGGTTGGACCACATTTTCCTTCGAATCTACAACAATTAGATTCGAAGGAAAGTGCGCCGCTACGGTATACATATCGGCGTAAGGTGTAGCAAAGTTGAGGCTTTTGTTCAGAAAAGGATTCCCAACCAAAATAAAAAATCGATTTGCCCCTATCCATGATATTTTTGTGATATTTGTTACACAGTGAGGAGACATCTGCGCTTTCCATGATTTGCACTCTAGTGGCTGAATGTAAACGTCGACGTAGCAATTTCGCAGCATTATGGACGGTTCGAATAAAAACTCGGTGGTAGTATTGGTGAGAAGTGGTCCTCCACATTTGACGCCATAATAAATGTCCAAAATGTTAAAATATGAAAGAGCCGTCGCGTTTGACAATGTCGCCGTATGTAATGACAGAGAACATTGAGTGGAGAGACTTCCAAGCTGAGACTTTTCATCTATATTTGCAATTTTATTATGAAATGAGTAATGAGTATGAAAATATCAAATTTACACAAGCAATAATTAAAAGTTTCGAGAGGATTGAGATGAATATGTAATGGCCAGATATTAATTGAATTGTTATGTACGTAGTTCCATTTATTTGCGAGTGCTAACAAAAGAAGTTATTTGGGTGCCAGACAAACTAGTTAGTGTCATAATTCGAATTATCAAATTAAAAGTGGTAATCGATTACGCTATTTCAGAATATGAAATCAGTTTGCTGTAAAAGTGAAGTTTGAAATTTGTTCATGTTCTATACTATACAATGGTAACTTTATCGATTTTCAACTAATTGCGGATTTGGAAAAACCTCCAAAAACTAAAAACTTTCGTCCTTTATACCATAGTATATTGAAAGGTGCGTCATCGGTTACCTACACTTGGACATGGTATGACGTGGGCGAGTTCGCCTGGCATCCAAATACTTTACTTTGTTAGTGTCACAAAATTTGTTTTTTTAGATTGTTTATTTGGTTCTGAGCTGATGAAACCATGTGCCGTTTGGTGAATTAAAAAGTAACCATGGTTTCGTGGATTTAATTTGAATTTTGAGGAGAACAAACTAATCCTTCTCATGGAATTATTTCGACATTTCTAGAGCCGAATAGATCTGCAAGTTTGGTAAAAAAAATGAGGTTTTATATCGTTGACAATAAAACATCAAATAAAACAGTCAATTTATATTTTAAAAGCGACAAATCCTCTGCCACCGTGATGGTGCTCGATGACGAGGTTCCAATGCACGAACCTGCTTATTAATGCACGAATAAAAAACAAGATTTTTCATCCGCGTCAGCAAATTCACATGGCGAGTGGTGCTTCTCATTTCCACGAAAAATGCAACAATTGGAAAAATTATCACTACCAAATAAAGCAGAAACACGACAACAATATTGTCCCTCAGAGTAAGAGACACAGCTTCTTTGGTGTCCGACTTCGCCACAATGGTGTGGAATCCCCTTGTTTGAATCTCGTGTTTCCAACGATGCCACAAATTGACAATTCCTGTTGACACAAATCTCTGAATTTTCAGAGAAAGCTGGTGCAATGGAATGGGAAAGTTGATGGCGCGCCGTTGTTGATACGTGGTGCCAATAGATTCTTTTCCTAAAATGACTCTGTTTAGCTTGCCGCCTTTTGTGACATTTTTTAGATGAATGTACATCTCAATCACTTTAAGGTAGGAATGAACAAATGCTTGGCGACCACACTTTTCCATTTTCTTAGTAAAATATTTAAGATTCTGCATGTCAAGTCGTTCCTTAAAAATTTTGGGTTTGAATGTGAGCCGTTTGAGCAATTTTTGAATTGTGGAGTTCAACTCGTAGTGAAAATTGTTGAGAAATGATTTTCCGCCGTACTTGAAAAAAAGTGTGGACAGCGTTTTTTCATTGCCTTCCAAAGCCCGTAATGAGTCTGGGTTTGATCCATTAAATTGAGGTAACATAATTTTGCGTATTTCTTCTTGCATCAAGCCTACCGAGTTAAACTCGAGGGTGGACAGCACCAGAAAATTGTTGTCGACAAGGTCCTGGAAAGTCTCCAAAAACCGGATGGGAAGTGGTGCAATTAAGTTGTTAATATTCTCTCCTTTGTAAGCGTTCGAAATGATGACCCCCATAAGAATCCAAACTGTCGGCAAAATCCTGTTTGACCAAATAGAAAAAGGAATTCCTTGCTCAAAAAGAACCCATATTGGCATAAATTTTGCGGACCATGAATCTCGAGTTCTCCGTACTGAGTTGGAACGCGAAATTAAGGCAGACAGCCAAATTGTTAAAAATAGGGTGATCCACGTCGCGAGTCTGAATGCAGAGACAAATCCTACCAGAGAAAGGTATCCGGTCTGATGAATCTTGGTGCAGGTCACAAAATACAAGCCTTTTTCCTTTTCGTAGTAAGTTGTCTGAACTTGCTTAAATAGTCGGGTGTCAATCTGGGGCAGAACAATATCCCAGTCGTTGTTGCGTTTTAAATAAATGGAGGCATTTGGGAAGAGTATATGCCAGTACAAAGATTCAAGTGAAATAACTAAATGGTTTCTAATTAAACCTCGACCGTCAAGCAAAAACTTCATTTTCAAATTTCTAGTTTTGTATACAAGTCTCAGTATTCCTCGGTCTTTTGATTTACGCGATCGGCTAAGACACGCACCTTCACAAATTTGAATATGAGTCACTCCTCCACCCTTGGACAACAGAAGCTGCACTCCAGTTTGTTGTGCTTCTTGCCACGACCGAGTGTGCCAAAACCCTTTGTATAAAACTGCTTTGTAATATTTCTTAATGTATTTCATTATGTTCTGTTTGCATTTCGGTTTTTTAGACATCCACTGACATCGCGCCAGTTCGTCCTCATAAATAGAAATGAACTGTGAGCCAGAAACGCCAACGACGTAGACTCTGCGTATGTAAATAGTCTGGCTAGTCAGCGGGAGCTTAATGGTTGCAAAGTGGGTCGCGAAGTAAAACGTGGTTGGACGAGTTCCTATAAAAATTAGGTTTGAGGGAATGTGTGCCGCTGCGGTGTACATAGCAGCGTAAGATGTAGCAAAATTCATTGTTATTCAGGAAAGGATTCCCAACCAAAACAAAAAACCTGTTTGCGCCAATCCATTGTATTTTTGTGAAGTTTGTTAGAGGATGAGGAGAAATCGAGGAACTCCATTTTCGGCACTCTAGTGGCGGGATGTAAACATCAACGTAGCAGTTTCGAAGCATTATAGATGGTTCAAACAAAAATTCTGACGTCGTGTTTATGAGATATCGTTTTCCACAAGTTACGCCAGAGGTTACGTCGAATAAACGGAATAAGTTATTCAGATTCACGTCGTCATACGAAATGACGGAGAGCATTGATGGGAAGTTCAGTGGAGACACTTCCAAGTCAAAATTTTGCATCTATTTGTAATTATATACTTTATTATGGAGTATGTTTAGGGTAATTATAATTTTGACTAATCAAGATTAGCTTACCGTGGTAGACTCGGGCTAGTTTTGCAACTATTACGTGAACGGTGCACTCTTGAAAAACTTTCAATTCGTGCTCTATATGCACAGTATTTTGTGTATTAACAACTTGAAACACTAGCTGAAAAGCGGTTATCAATATCAACAAGGATAACATACTGATATAAGCTTAATAGTAGTGGCGAAATTTTTACAACTATGTATTGGAGAGCAGTAAGTTTTCAAAATCGTTTGATAGCCGGAGTTTACTGGATGTACTTGTGCTTCAAAATATACGTGAATATTGTCTCATTGGAACAAGACAACTAAATTCTTGAAATCCTGCCATGAAGCCTGTTTGGTTGGCCCGGGAAAATGGGCGAGGCCGAAGCAGTTGTTGATCCTTCAATAGGTTGGTTTGTATTTGGATAATGGAACTGGCGCTGAACACATAAGAGTGGGCATGACGAACTGACAACGTTTTTAATTACCAAAAAGTTTAAGATTTAGGTACACCGCCTGGAAAAATTAAAAGTATACGTGTGTATTTTCAAACATAAAGACCGGTCCTTATTTAATTATGGTTTTTATATAAATTAACAACTTGCTTCGTGCTTTTAATGTACGCGCATCCGTAAATGTCACATCCTTTATTTAGTGATAAACATATTGTATTTCACGCGGAGAGTAATGGACATCAAATTTCAATCTCAGATGTTTTATTTTTAAATAAAGCTAGCAATCACATTCTGTAAAGACACGCTTGTTTTTCAGGTTCTATTCTCCAGTACGACACCTGAAAGAACCAACATGTCTGAAAGAACCAACTCATAAAGTGTAGAATTGTACGAGAAGGATATTTATTTTAACATGCTGTGATTTGCTTACACATCGTGTTTTGCTTTACAATTTTATAGTGAGCTTACATCACTATACCACCAATACCAGAATATGTTATCATTCCATTTGTTTGATCACTTTGTGGGGGTGCGAGTAAAGTTGGCGGGTTTTCAGTGGGAGTAAAGTTGACGGGTTGGGTTAGATTAGGTTAGGATAGGTTAGGATAGGTTAGGTTAGGTAACCAAACCCGTCAATTTTACTCCCACCCCACGGGTTTTAAATATTTTACACCCTGCCCAAAGACCTGGAAAACTATTTTCGGGTGTCAAAACTAGCAACCAGTTAATATTAGTTATGATAATTCAATTATAATCGTTGTGTAGATTGTTTTTCACTTTTAACCTGTGGCCATTACATTTAAACTTAACTACGTATATTACATTTTTGTTTTTAAAACATTCCAAAGTTTGATCGTGAAACATCAGGTAAATACGCGTCGTGCCAATCCATTGTCAGACAGTATATTATGTCTGAGTCAGACATATACCATTTTGTGGCGAAATGGTCTAAGGAAAGCATAAGCGCTTTCACGACAAATTAAATTTCGATTTTCAGCTTTGGACATGCTATCAAATATTTGAAATATATTACGGTATTCCATGGCTCAAAGTTTAAAACTTTTGAGAACGTTCGCCCAGACTAGAAAATAAATTTCTGTGACATTATAGTTCGTCTATTCAATAAAATTATCTAATTTTGTCAACAATCACATATAAAAATTTGACAGCGAGATGTTTCTATTTAGTTGATACTTACATGCCCACCATAAATTTTTGAAAATTTAAAATAGGACGATTTTATGAAATGTTGAAGATGTGAAAATTTGTTTGCCTGGTGTGGTTGAACCTTTTCTTTTGTTAATAATGCGCCGAATGTGAATAATTTACAGGTATTTACAGGTATTACAGTTTCATTTCCCTAAGTCCCCAAATTGAGGACATTCAGATTCCACCGTGTGATCAGAGGAAATATTTTGTAACAATATTTTGTTTTCAGTATTCCTGAGGCACTATATAAGCGCTCGGAGATCAGCTTTGTTAGTCTTGGTTTTTACTTGTAAACAGTAATGCAGTAATGTGGTAGTTGACGAGCAAGTTGAGAATAGTCCTTGTTTTTTAACAGAGCTAGTCGTAACTTGAGTTGAGACTACTCCTCAAATGATTTAGTTTTAACCTCACTTCCAATCTTTCCATTGGAGTCAATATCTTTGCAAAAATAAAATTGTCTTTATCATATTTTATTTCGCTGCGCACATACATCCTAATACATCTCAAATAAATTCCCTGTTAGTTTGAACAAAAAATCTGGTGAGGAGTTTTCATTAACTCAAATAAAATTGTGAGAGATCATATTAACATTACGTGAGCTAAAACATAACCTCACAATGCTCAATGTCATACGTAAATATTGGCGTTTGTAATTTAAACAATTATGAGTTTAGCCTAGATCAAATTATCAGCAAAGCTCAGTTAACGTTAAAATATGAGAAACCCTTTGGATTATGTGTTAAGATCTACAAATCACTCACTTGAGAACATTAAAGCAAATGTAATTAAATGTCATGAATACCCCATGTTACCGCATAATTGGGGTTTACATATAAGCAAATCGTCATGTATTGGGAAAATTACGCACAATTTTGGAACAGTTTCAGGTTCAAAATTATGATAAAAATTGTTCCATTTATTTTTAAACTTCAACTCAAATCGAGACAAAATAATGTTACAAGATTATTCATGGCGACATCGCAAAATTGAAGAAATGTCTGCCTGCTCACTGTAAAGAATGGATATGTCGTTTTTTGCACCACCAGCTGAAAAGATATTGCTACCTTAAATGCATACGACTTCCTTCTTGACGAATTCAACAACTTTCTCTGAAAATCACTGGAAGCAAGCAGTGACGCCTCAAAAAACATACATTCTAACGCAGCCGCAACCAAACCCATCATAACGAGTCCACTTAAGACAACCACCTCTGCGGAGAGGTGGGTGAAAATTATATTAAAATTGGAAATCAATATCCAGAGTCCAGCGACCAAAATTAATTCCAAAACGGCCAAATGGCATGCGATTCTGGGGTTTGCTATAAAGTCATTCAAATAATTACCGAGAACTTGATGACTTCGGTAAAGGTGGACCAACTTATTGATGGTAACCACACCAACGTAATGCTTGGTTTTGTACAAGCTTTCCGTCATTTGTTGAACAGGCGTCAAACATTTGGTCCACAAAATGGTTGAAGTGTTTCCCAAAAATATGGGGTGAACAAATGACAGGACTGTGTTGGTGAGTCCAAATGCAGACACAGAAATTGCCAAAGTGATCCACAGAGCTGGAGGAGAGCTGAGGCTGATTTCTATTTCAAAAACGGTTGCGAAAACTTGATGAAGTGGATCCGCCGTTTGGAATAGGCTCCAAGCCACGACAATTGGAGCGAGCAATGACGCCAAGGTCCACCACCGAATTATGTGGTCAAACTTGTACGTAGTTTCATCAAACCAATGGATTTCCACCTTGTTAAAAATATCTGGAAAAAATAATTATTTTAGTTACTATAAATTTTTTATGCAAGTTAAAAAGATATATTTTATTTAACTACTTTCTAGTTTTTGGTCAAGAAGGAAGCAGCCATTTATGAATGACGCAATATCAGCTTTTCTCGCAATTAGCACGGAGGCTAGTATACAACAGTAGATAAGCGCTGGTAAGAAAGTCGCCGTGAGACAAATACCGACCCAAGCCTTTAACTTTGTTTCTTCGGATTCTTGGCCCAAATCTGGAATTCCGGATTGGGGATACTCATAAATGAGATTTGCAAATATTCCGGTGAGCGGTATGCCGAGATAGAATATCAGCTTCCAATTCCAATAACTGTAGTTGCCGGATACCACGCATTTGTCTAGAGCTGTGTCCCAGAACATTATGGAAGTCGGGGTGTACCTTGCGAGGGCGAGGCGGCCCTTTACCAATTTATTTACAGTGACAGAGAACATGCCGCTTTACCCTGTAACTGTTTCCAATACTAATAAAAAGGAATCAACTCTATCCTGTTTGCGTCGTCGCCACTAAATGCCTTTTGTTTACCTTTGTCTCAATAATCCATTTTAATTTAACTTTGGCTAAAATCGCCCTTCATTACACATGAAAATTTCGGACATATTTGATTTTCTCCGCCTGTGTACATATTCTTTGATGTTGGTAATATTGGTAATAAGTCGCCCACTTATACCAGTTAAAACAGTTACTCGTCCATCTCGGTGTTGCTTATATATTCGAAGTTTCATAGTCTATATACTTTTCACTGTGATTATTTGAAATTGCTTGCTAAACGTCGATATTACAACAAATTATGTTCCGAGGATAAACACACACTACACATTACTAATTATTAAACCCTCACTTATAGACCATGATTTGAGAATCATTTACAACATTATTTCCAATACAGTAGACAATTTTACAATTTTAATCCATCTGAATTATAATGGTGCGCAGTAGGCGATTTGGGTTTTCCTGGCATTGAGTTTAGACAAGCAATGCTTTCAAATAATATGTAAATTCAAAGAAAGCTAAAGATTTTACAACAACACTTTTAAGCTCAACTAAATACAATTGGAAACTATTTAAAAAATATCAAACATCAAGACTCTGGTTAAGCAGGAAAATGATGTGAAAATGATTCTGACCTCTTTCAAACTTAAAGTTGATACCTGATTCATGAGTTCATTATCAATACGAAGAAATTTGAGAGATTTGTCAACTCTCTACTATAATCTTTCTGTAGTTTTTCTGGCTCGTATTGGCAACAAAATATTATCTCAAATTATGTGTGGAACCTGGTATTCACACAGTTCCAAGAACCCAGCAATACAGCTTGGTGGATAAATGGTAAATGTTTTTCATGGAGACATGTGCTTACGTCAAGGCTATTAATGTTCTCTTTTGGAATTAATAAATCTTCGCACAAAATATAAAACACATGTTGTGACAGCGTATCTGATAAAAAAATCCAGCGGTAAAACATTTGACATTTATATGACAACTTTCAAGCATTAATCTTCAACTACAATCCTCAGACGAGGAAACACTCAAAAAGGTCAATCCAAATGCTTGAATGTGAAAACAAAATGAGTGCATTAAAATTTACGAGTAATTTATTTTCTGTTGAATGAGTCTTATTTTTATATTTTTGCTGACATTTTTCTCACTTGAGGTATAGTTATTATTTATGAATATGATACCATAAAATTTTCACATTACTTCAACCCTGGTTTACTCCTCCAAATCCAAAAGAATTCCAGTCGACTCCAGAAGACAATTCCGACTGTGAAAAATTTCAAAGCCGGACTTCACCACGATCCCATGCGTGACAAATGTGGCAAACAAGAGGTCATCAGTGGAATATGTGAGATTGCTGGTGCAAAACCTTAAAAAATATTTAAATTTATAAAGGATTTTTTTAACAATGCAATAATAAAAAAATTACGATTTACTTGTCCACATCGTCCCACTTGTTTGCAGCCGCAGGATTATATGAGAATAACTGAATATAATCGTTGCACGTACTTCCAGATCCTTCCATATTGTTAATAACAAAACCTACTTCAGTTTTGCAAAGCGAGTCATGCCGATTGTCCGGCAGAGTAAATAGGACAGTGCTGAGCTCGTTGTTGGCGTACTTCTTTCCAGAAGCGGGATGTTGGAGGTGACCTCCTTCCTTAATTGGGGTGACCACCAAGTCGACGGAGCGGACATTTGGAACCCGACTTTCTCCATCGCTTCTCGCCGTGTATGTCAAGGTAAACCCGTCGTTGCTTCTGAGAAACGATGAAGCTTCAAATGTGACGAGGGCAACGCCCTTGTCCATCAATTTCACGAATCCGGTTGTTTCCCTATTTACATTATAATTGTTTTTGTGTTTAGCTCAATCAAAACTGGATTGTTTGATAGAATTGTAATCTCACGGGGAAATGTGCTCCACGTTCCCATTTCCGAAGCCAAAGCCAGAGAAAGTGAGAAATGAGCCATATCGAGGAGCTTTGAGAATTGTGAAGACGTAGTCGGTCGAATTTGGGACACGAATGAGCCACACACAGCGCTCCTTTGTTCGTTCCGCAGTGTAGCGGATTTCTCCGACTGGCTCCGTTATAACGCCGCCACAACTGGAGACCTTGGGTTGTCTTCGGACACTGTGCCAGTCCGACTTAAAAGGTATTCTTGAGATTTCGGCTTTTATGTCATATGCCAAAATGAGAACAAAAAATGTGAGCATAAAATATTGAACAGAGTTTACAAACATTTTGACCGATTCCGAAATGAATAAGAAAGATTTAAAATAAGGACGTCTTTTGAATACAGACTAAGCTGCTAATCTTAAGAGCTAGAATTTATATAGTGGGCTTTTTTTTCGCATTAATGAATTGTGAAAGAAATGGGATCATATTCAACGGATTGCTGTGCATTTTCTGATTAAAAGAGTTATCGATTTACTAGGAAAACGTGAAGCAGCAGTTCACTATGAAAAAAAAATTTGCCGCTGGAAGATTTTTGTTCATTTAATTTTTCTGGATAAAGAACAATTTCTTATCAAGTCGTAACCTTTCTGCGACTCAGAGTCCAGTCAGAATTAGAACTTAGTCATTCGCATTAAAAAATTAATCATAACCATAATGAATTGAATACATATCGATGCCTTTCACCAGCAGGGGTCCAGATGAATTTTCCATAATTTTAAAGGGAGCTGTACAATTTTCACGTAAAACAGCGAAAAGCCACACAAAAAAAGGTGGACAAACAGAGAGTTCACACGCACTACATGAAGCGTAAATTTCTCTGCTTTTTAGATATCCCCATAATAGCTTTGTCACATAAAATACATTGAGGTGTAGGCATTACACTGTAATGCCATGTAGTATGTACCGTCTACCTCTATATCTCACACACAAGCCACAGTGCAGTCATTCCTCTCTCACATTCATTCCTTTTATAAGGATGACATCATCCTTTAGCTCGCCCCACTTTCTTCCCAGCAGGGAACCACCACCTGTTGA
>JAHZMW010001808.1:0-16119 GCA_027743745.1 Alloscopus bannaensis | reverse complement strand
CCCTTCGAAATACATGCTCTTTCATATAGAAAAAAAACCTTCACCTTCCTAACCGCGTTCTGGTATCAAGCCTACATCTCCCAGTCTTCACGTACCTATATGGAGGTGTGGGGAAAATATGCTTTCAAAATCATCATCACCGCTAACAAACCATTTCATCTAATACGCTTTTTGTAGAGATGCCTTTTCATCGTGTGGTGCTTAAACAGCATATTATTTACTTTGCTTCCTATAGGCGGACAGATTGTAAATTTTTTTATAATAATATGAGGATACCGTGGTGCTACTATAAAAATATGCTTCAGCCAATTAAGGCACAACACATGATGAATTCAAAAAAATCTCAGACAGTGATCAAAATGATTATATATACAGACTCACCACCACACGGGTACAGGGTACATGTGTTGTTTGCCGAAAAAAAAAGTGAGCAATTTTATATACAAGAAGAGTATTCCCATGACCCAATCTTATTACTTTTTAAAAAAAAAACGTAGAAAAAAAAGATTTTATATTTTTGAATCAAAAATTCATATATTAGGAATTTTTTGGCAAGAGAGCACACTCTGTGTAGGGTTTGGTTTACATTCGTCGGAGGGCTGATCTACGGGGATGTTCGAGAGGCGAAAGGCCTTCATAAAAATGTGTTACTAGCGAATTTGAGTGCTAAAACATGGTTTGATTGGGTTTCAAATTTTCGGGATTTTGATTACGTCAAAGAGGAAAACGTAATCAATCCTGTGTTCAATTAGTGTTGCCTACGCTGGGAACAAGGAAGCGTGACAATGTGTTGAAATATGGAGCGACAGACAAGAGTGGAAGTTCCGTGGTATAATTTATCATCCTCCGAATTTGAGAAGGAAACGGAAGAGTGAACATTTCTCGCTCAAGATTTTGTGTTCCGTGAAATAGCGGAGGATATAAAAGAAAGTATTTGACATGTGAAATGTGTGTGAATGACAGTGATTGATTCTAGTCATTTGTTGAGATTCAAGTGCAATAATTTGGATACTTAAAAAAATTGAGAAAATGCAGAGAATACGAAGGAACGTCGCATCATCAGTCCTTGTGAGTATATTAGAGGAGTATTGCATGGATTTTATGTATTTTTGGTGGCAGAGCTTTTTTTTAAAAATAATAAAATTCTCGAATGTGGTTCTTTTAGGTGGCAGTATTGGTAGGAACCTTATGGAATGCGCAGCTCACATCTTCGTGCCTCTCGGGGAGATATGGAACGTACCATAACTGGCCCTCAGCTCATGACTGGGAGGAACTCATTTGGCTCCTCTTTGGCAAAGGCTATGGAGGAGGCGGAGGATGGGGCTGGCATGGAGGAGGAGGTGGTTATGGAGGTGGGGGTGGTGGTGGTTGGGGAGGAGGGTACGACTACTCCAGTGGCCATGGAGGTCAAGACTTCTCCAGTGGCTATGGAGGTCAGAGCTTTTCCAGTGGCTTTGGTGGCGGAGGAGGTTACTCTGGAGGGTATGGAGGAGTGCCAGCAGCAGGTGGATTAGGCAGTCTGTACTCCTCGCCACCGGTGAGCAGTAGTGGTAAGCCGTTTGATACGATGGCAGACAAAATAAAGGCCGCTTTGGACAGCTACGTTAAGAAGAATTTAAATAAGCCGATAACCTTTAGCGGTGCTCCACCTACTGAAGTTTATGATCATCACTATCATACGCCTTCCAATTCTTATGGGCCGCCATACGAACACAGTTATAAGACTCCATCAGTCGGTGGTGCTCCGTTTTATGGCCGACCTCCAAAACGTTTCCGGGAAGCACCTTTAGTGATCAAGGAGCCAGCTCCGATAAATACGTACAACGAGCGTCCTCCTGTTAGTCCGTATAAGGATGTGTTACCTCCACAGAGCTTAAAAAGTGGGCCGCCACCCAATGATAACGGCCCACCACCGTCGGACGGGCCACCTCCTAATTTTAATGATGGACCGCATTCTCCTCCAGAACACTTCAGCCATGGTCCTCCGTCCGAAAGCTACGGTCCACCCCCAGAGGACTTTAATGGTCCAGAGCACGGACCGCCAGAAGGATTCGGCAAAGGACGGCCGGAGGGATTCGGTAGAGGACCACCGGAAGGATTTAACAGAGGACCACCCGAAGAATTTAGCAGATCACCTCCAGAAGAATTTGGGAAAGGGGAACACGAAGAATTCGAAAGAGGACCCCGAAAACCATTTGGCAAAAGACCATCAGGAGGATTTGGCAGAGGTCCTCCAGAAGAATTCAGCAGAGGTCCACCTGAAGATTACAGCAGAGCGCCACAAGAAGGATTTGGCAAAGGGCCGCCAGAAGAATTCGGAAGAGGATCTCCGGAACCATTCGGTAAAAGACCTTCAGGAGGATTTGGAAGAAGTCCGCCAGAAGAATTCAACAGAGGTCCACCTGAAGAATTCAGCAGAGCGCCACAAGAAGGATTTGGCAAAGGGCCGCCAGAAGAATTCGGAAGGGGACGCCCAGAACCATTCGGCAAAAGACCATCCGGAGAAAGAGGACCACCTCCACCTCCCCCAAGCTACTCTAATGGCCCTCCGCCATCCTTTAACGAAGATTCTCCTCCAGACTATTTCAACGATGGTCCTCCATCCGATCGTTACCAACATGGTACACCACCCGAACAATTTAATGATGATGGCCGTAAGCCATTTAATGTGCCAGCCCAATACTTTTCGGCAGACTCGAGCAAACTGCCAGAACAGAAGCCTAGCGGAAGATATCGCGGTCGCCGTCGCAAGATTCCTTTCCGAAATAATGGGCCTCCGCCACCACCGCCTCCTCCTCCCAGTGATAGTTATCCTCCTCCAAGCAATAGCTATCCCCCTCGTAGCGACAGTTATCCTCCTCCTAGAGATAGCTACCCTCCTCCAAGTGACAACTATTCTCCACCCAGCAGCAGCTATCCACCACCGAATGAAATTCTTGCCGACAAGGAAACATTTGGCTCGATACAAGACCTTCACAAAATCAGAGGTGGTCGCAACCGCAGGCTAAAGCCACATTACAGCGGCTCCGGCTCCCAGTACCCACGCTATGAACCTCAGCCGTCGGCTCCAGGTCCCATAACCAGGCCAAGACCTCGCCGACCACATTTCCTTGGAGGAAAACTTCATCATCGGAGAAGAAATTCACCGCCAAGACAAAGGCGCTTGCACGACACTAGGAGAAGAACAAGTAGCAAGCTCACAACGAGGTTTGGGGGTTACAAAGTTGACCAAACCAGATTACGATTCTAATCATAACAAAATATAGCCAATACAATTAGTAAGGTTAATTGCATGACTTTTAATTTCTATCCAAAGAGCTAAGTAAGTTGTAACTTTATACCGAACTCATTTGTAAATACATTCATCTCGAGCTGTGAGAACCAATTATCGCAAATGCCAACTTTGTAATGTTATCTTAAAGAAATTATATAAATTATGATTTAATAATGATGATTAATAAATGGAAATTTGTACTCGATTATATGTTACCTCACGTGTTTTATTGGAGAGCGGTACGATGCAGCATAAAATGGTGTAGTTATCGCGTTATCATAATTTATGAGGTCTATGTGTGGCTTTATGATTTTCTGACCACTGACGAGTGTCGACGATTGCTCAGTGTGATAGTTGAGTTATGAGAGAGAGTTTGATTTGAAAGGGATTCAATGTGAGATGCAGAAAATTACACTTCATTTATATTATTGCGATTTCAATGATTTTTAACGCAGCAGGAGGGACACAGAGAGCATCGATCTGTACAAAATCATGGCATATTTGTTGAATTGAAAACTGAATTTCTGCAATTTGCACAGCCAGAGATGACCGTTTTGCAAGCGATGAGAATCGTCAAAAACCGAACAGTTAAAGATAGTCACCAAGTGTGGAGGTAGCTCAATTATAGTAGTGCACTTACCCTTACAAGTAATACAAAAAGATTTTAAAGTTTGTAATAACGAAGAATAACACGTACTCAATACCCCATCCACAATATGCTAGCTTTGTTTGTATAGACTACCTGGTTCTGTTGTGGTCAACAAAATTTTGCAATAACCATAATTGCAACTAGCCAATCATAAGAAGGTTAGTTTCCATCCTGTTCATTTTAGCGGGTTTGTAAATTGCAAGTTTGGGAAGTTAGCGTTACAATAAGAGTCGTCACTTTTGAATTAATGTGTGAAAAATGAAATACTAGTGACTACCTATATATACCTATGCCTATACATATAATTTACAATATACTACAAGTTTTAATTGAATTCTTGACATATTATAGAAATCAGCCTTGATCAGAATATCTACAAATTATCCCAAGTTCAATTCATTAGTCATTCGGCGTAATTCAATTTCCCAAAGTTTTAGAATGCTGAACTCATCCCACCCACGCAATAACTCAACATAATCATATACTCTCAACGGCTTGACCTCAGCTAAAAGTTAAATATGATCTATAATATGCTCGATTAATTATTACAAGAGCCCGAGTGAATCTTTTAAGTCATGCTAAATCTACATTTAAAACTGCTCCTCAAGTACGCACCCAATTTTTCGTGTCAAGCTTGCAAGCACGTATTTTCGAAACAAGCCTTGTTTGCATCATATCGTGTGTGCATTGTTAAACTTTCTATTTCGTTTACAAAACTCATCCACTTTGGTAAGCGTCATGGTGTCTTCTTTACGAAAGTAGGGGGTGTACAACGTTTTGCCCTCAGGCTGCAATCCACGACTTACGCAGACGCACAGTACGCACACGTTTGCACCATTTCGGCCTCTTATCAAGAGGCTAATTAAAAACTCGGTTTCAATCACTTAGGTACCTATGTTCTTACTAAATGGGATTATCGCAGCACTGAGCTCACACACTCTCGTTTTTTGGGGCACATTATGCAAACCTATGAATTCTGACTCTACTACTCCATTGCACAAAAAACGTTGCACTCCTGGCGTCAGAAAAAAGTCATGGTTTCTCAGTGTTGTACACAATAAATGCATTTTAACAACTCAAGAAGATAAGTGCTTAACAAACGCACATCTTAATAATGCCGCTTTCGATGTATCATTAACATTTCGAGGCTCATCATCAACATGTTATAAAACAATTAGTACTCTTCACTCCTGACCTTTACTCATCAAGCTGACAATGTAATGCACTTGTTTGTGCGTGCATCGATTTGGGGGAAATCTGACGTTTTTTATAAAGTTGTCGAACAAGCGTTTCCCAACTGCATCTCCCATATTGCACGTGCCTGCTTATTGAGGTGATAAGGAGTGGAAAAACTTTGTTTCAAACGAGATAGAAAGCCTATTATGATTGATTTATTTTGTAATTCTCCCTTTCACTGTGAGTATGGAGTAGTAATTTTGGAGGGCTGCATCAATCAGTCTTTGATCAAGTTTCCTCGTAGACACAATGCCAGAGCTCAGGAGGTGGACTCCGCATTTCGCACCACTTTTGGTGGTAAGACAAAAATATTAAATATTAAATTATTTCGATTTTGAATTATATTATTTCGGTTATTCGTGCAGTTGGCAGTGTTTTTCGGAGCGTCATGCCAAGTCGGTGGGTGTTACACGGGACGTTACGGCCGTTACAATAACTGGCCAACGTCTCATGACTGGCACGAACTTGCTCATCTCATTGCAACCACCTACGGTGGAACCGGTCCTGGCTGGGGTTGGCCCCCTGCACTCCCGTCCCCGCAACCTGTCGCTGTGGTTGCGCCAGCACCTGTACTTCATCACGAAGTCGACGACCCGTACTTTGGAGCTTTCGGCTCCGGAAGCCAGGCGCAGCCTGTATTTCATCGGCAGCAGAATTCGAATGCTGACTTCAATAAGCAAATGAACAGCTTTGCGAATGACATTGAGAAAATGAGGCAGACGCTGGAAAAGAACTTTTTTACGAATATGCACACCCCGTTGAGCAGTGGCTTCTCGCCCTCTACAAATTTTGGAAAAGATGGTCCCATCTCAACCGACAACTCACAACATAATAGTGAAACTGAAGACAACAAGAGCATGTTTCAATCTCCACCGGAAGCCGAGGAACAAGAGCCATCCTCCTCGAGATTGCCATCCCACGGGAATTCTCAGCAGAGGGACCAGTCTTTCAGTGGAGGAATGAGGGAGAGCACGTTCTGGCCTCCTAGCAGCGCTACCAACAAAGTGTTTGATAATTGGCCATCATCCTTTGGTAACGGAGCTGTGAATTGGAACACTGCTAATAATAATCATAACAGCGGTGGTGACCATGAACCATCCTCTCGAGCGGACGATATGGAGTCCTTTGGGAACATTGCTGACATTGACAGGATACGGAATGAGAGGTGGCAAGGCAGTGCTAGCAACATGCCTCAACATGCGAATGTACAACCACTTCAACAGGCGGACCAGCCTCAACCATTGCCAGTGAGACAACCTATGCCAATTGCTGTGCCGGTTCCTGCTCCACTTTCTAGAGTGCCTGGACCAGCCCCGAGAATGATACCTATTCCCATTCCTGTCCCAGTTGGCAGAGGTAGGGGGAGAATGATACCTCACCTTCATCCCCACGCACATCCTCATCCTCATCCTCATCCCCACCCTCACCCTCATCCTCATCCTCACCCACATCCTCCCCACCGTCACCATAGACCAGGGATGGTGGCTGCTCCACCTCCAGGACCTCCACCTCCACCTGGACCAGCACCAGGATTTAATGGAAGACCTGGACCAGTAGCAGGAATGATTGCAGCGCCTCCACCAGGGCCACCTGCAGCATTGGGTCCGAGACCTATAGGCATTCCGGTACGCGTTCCGGTGCGACCGACTCCTGTTCGGAGGACCTCTTTGGGGAACATGCTCCTCAACAAGATCCAAATGTCGACGAGACGACGAACGACGCTTAACAATTTAATTGGAGGTCACAGGGTCCTAGGCTAGTTTTTATGTATAAGTAAATGGAGATGAGTTTATGTATTAATTATTGTTACCAAACTAACCGTAAATTATTTATTGTTGTGTATCTATACAAGTCTGAAGTGTAAGGAAATTATAAATTAAAGTAACAGCGAGAAGAATACGTGATTTGCTAGTTCTTTTATTAAGGTCACAGTGTGATTCAAGTGTTATGCGCCAATATTTTCGCAACAAAAGATACCGAGAGGAAAATGCTTCTCACCTTAATTTTCTCACAGTTCATACTATTCATGCATAATTCATAATTTCTAATTGGAAACGACATTGCAGAAAACACAATGCCAAACCTTTTTCAAAAGTTGGTACTCGATGCACAATGTAAACCTTTCAATCATTGCGAGCTACTAAAATCGCAACAAACAAGGACAATTCTTATTGCCACACCTTCTACGATACACTCATTGCCTTTCAAGGACATTCCAGCTCGAAAAAATACTCCAAAACCGCTGCAGTTTATTTGAGGAAAATTAATGTCTGAGAATGGCGACCACATATTTTCTGACAATTTTTTCATTGGTTGCTTTATCCTTCATTCCTGAATCAATTCCTTCGCCAGCAAAGTTTCTGGAGGAGTATTGCCACCAACCTGGCCTCATGTCTCGGGTCACCTTGAATATCATTACGCACAAAACCTACGAGCCGGAAGAGAACTTCAATACAGCAGTTCGTAAACTTCAAGAAACCGAGTGTCTCAATCTGCCCCGAACACTGCACCACACTTGGGAGCCTCAACAAGTGTTTGACAGTACGAAACAGCGACTTTTGCCAGCATTTCGAAGGCACCACTTCACCTTCGACATGGAGTTTTTTCTAATGAATTACTATGACTTGGGCTTCGCCTCGTACATGATTTGGGGGAGCGGCTTCGGTCAAAATGAGGGTGTCACTTTTTTCATACTTTGTAACTGGAACGCGGTTTCCGGAATGGTGAACAATGCTCTCACAGAAATCACGACGAGAATCGTGTTCCTCTGGCTGGATCGCGGGAATGGGGTCACCTACTTTGGGATGGCTTGCCTCTTGTGCAGAGACTGGAAACGGATTTACCACGGAGGAAGAGTAAGGTTGACGGTCCTCCAACGAATTCCGGAGATTTACAAAGTTTTGAACTGGAATGGCCGGGGGCGACGCCTTGTCATTCGCCACGGCGAGGGGAAGTTAGATCACAACGGGACCTCCTGCTCCACCTCCATTTGGAATAGGGTCAATCGAACTTGCAACTACATCCATATGTACTTTGACTTTTTCCTCCACCACCTCAACCTTTCGGGTTATGCCAAAGGAAACATTCGGGGGAGTAACAAGGGGGTCAACATTCAGGATGGGTGGTGGTTCACAATCGCTGCGGATCTGTCTGCGGTGCAAATGTTCTCTCTCGGATATGAATCAACGAGATTTGTTTACTGCGAAGATTCGGTATTAACATTGCCACTCGGAGAGTCAATTTTTGTGAGTGGTATCGATAGGAATTTTGCAATGCTCACGGTGGCAGTGTCCTTAGCGCTGATTGTGGTGAACCGGAAGTTGACCTCGGGTGTGATTGTCCTGGCCACCTTAATCCGACAACCTCAGGCTTTGGACATTTTGAAACGAAGGCGTTACTATTACCCCGTTACCGTCCTACTTATTGTTTCATTCATGTACGAAAGCAATGTCACCACCCATATCACGGCACCGCTTTCCATGAAGTTTATCCGGAATAAGACAGAGCTCCTCACAAGATTTACAAGAAATTTCAGTGAGGAATCTTGGAAGGTCTTTGACAGTGAACGTCAATTCCCAACAAAAACCGTGATTAAGGAGCTCCACCGAGTGAGAGGTGTCCTCTCATTTTACGAGAAGGAAGTCAAGGTTCTCTTCGATGGGAGGTTTCGTGGCTCCATGTTGAAGGAACGATATATTTGCATTTCTCCACCTCAACTTGTAGACCAGCATTTTCCGAGCCTGTTATTCGTAAGGTGGTACTTGCGGGAACGATTTCATCACTTGTGCAACTCCTTGATCGCGGGAGGCTTCTTTAAATTTTGGGATGGGGTGGTTATTCATAAATTAATATTTCGGGGTCGCTACCACGAGGGTAATTGTGATTCCTCAGATGTCGATGACTGCTCAGTCAACCATGCGGAACCTATGAAGATGTACTCTATTCAAATAGTGTTTCTCTATTTTCTCTATGCAATTGCAGTGATAAACTTGGTTTTCATTGGCGAAGTTTGCATATCGTTTATGACGCAAAGAAAGATATAAATTTACTCTATTTATGTACTGTTATAGTTAACATATTTGATTTGAGAAAGTTATTTGTTGATTCACTACATAAACTTGACAATAAAAGGAAAATGTTGAATAAAGAAAATGCGATTTGATGTATTTAGATCCGACGAACTTTTGTTCGACCTTTATAAATATTGGAAAATGACGATAAACATCAAAGTAGTTTAATTTAAAAACATTTATAAAGATCTACCTTCTCTGAATGAAGTGACTTAGCATTCTGATTTGGAGTTTGGCAATTATTATTACTTATTATTGAGTTTGTGTGTACATTCCTAGTAGCACTATCACCCTCGGTTCATAAACATTGTAAAATGATTTACATGTGTATACAATAGTCAAAAGAACACAAATTGTTTCCAAAATTGAAGTACGCTTAAAATAAACAAGCTGGGCGAAAAGAATGACACCTCATCAGGTTGATATCAAATATTCATGACGGGCTCACGCACTAGAGAACTACATATATGCTTGTATTGTAAAACCTGAAAATAAGTGAAGGAATTGTGGTCTAAGTATTACAACAAAACTATGGATAAAAATTAGTCTAAAAATAAGTTGGCTATTAAATATACATATAATCGAGTGAACATTCAAAGTTTTGTAGTGGTAGTGAATGTTTGTATTCATCCAACACATCACGTATATAATAGTGCTTTATGAAAACTAATGGTAACTCTTTTAAACTAGCCTTCCATTCCTTTTAAAATTTTGGGAGTTATTTTCTTGCCTCTGGGCGACATGGCTCTCTAACTTTTCACAAGAATTTACATACAATATCTCAAGTCAAGTGGTAACCTTCCGGTTTCCGAACCCTGTAAATGAATATTGTTTTAGGTTGGTAAATGTGAAAGACAATGGCGATGTTTTAAATACAGTTTCTCTTGAGAGAAGATAACCGTTACTTGTTTGTAAATTCCAAAATCATTTTTGGAGACAATTTTACATTTACATTTTAAGCCGCTTTCTCAAGGCACGGTTATCGACAGAAATTGTCCTCAATTTTATAACTTATTCTTGTCATCAAATGCTACAACAATATGGTTAAGTATCGAGCGATTCTTCACATTATTTTATACACATTTGTTTTCACATCTAAAAATTCCGCTGCTTGTAATATTCTGAGGAATGTTCCATTTAAAATTCAACAACAGACAAGAATCCTTGAAACTACCATTTAACTACAAGTTTCTTGGTAGTTGAGTTGTTTTAAAGGACCATTATTGCAAGGCTTTGTTCTCGATCTGTAATGTTTCGTTCTAACAAGCAGAACTCGCTGCATACAATTTTTAAATTCGTATTATCTTCTATTTTGCAATCATCCTAAGTGACGTGTCCCAAATTTCAATTTGACATAATTTTAAAGTTGAGTAACCCTAATCTCTAATAAGCTTTGGGAATGAAAATTTTGTCCGTTCAATTTTGTTGAGTCTGACTCATTTGGTTAAAAAAATTCGACCAGTTTTTTTGCTTGCGTATTCTAAAATTATTAAAAATGCGGAGAAATTAATACACATTTACATTCTGAAGTTTAGGCAATGCATGTATTTGAAGGGAAACAGCCTCCAAGAATGAATAGCATTTATTTACTTCCAACGTTTGCTTTGGTTGCATTATCTTTCACCCCTGAAACAAACCCTTCACCAGCAAAGTTTCTGGAGGAGTATTGCCGACAACCGCACCTCGTTTCTCGGGTCACCTTGAATATCATTACACACAAGACCTACGAGCCGGAAGAGAACTTCAATGAAGCAGTTGACAAACTTCAAAAAACTGAGTGTCTCAATCTGCCCCGAACACTGCAACACACTACGGAGCCTCAACAAGTGTTCGACAATACTAAAAGACTTCTATTCGCATTCCAAAAGCACCACTTCACCTACAACATGGAGTTTCTTCTGATAAATTACGATGACTTGGGCTTCGTGTCGTACATGATTTGGGGAAGTAGCTTTGGGCAAAATGAGGCTGTCACCTTTTTCATACTTTGTAACATGACGACTGCTTCCGGGGTGGCGAGAAATCCGTTGACATCGATCACGACGAGAATTGTCTTCGTCTGGCCTGGTCGTGCGAATGGGGTCACCCATGTTGGAATGGTTTGTCTGGTTTGTCGGGGCTTGAGGCGGATACATAAAGGCGGGAGACTGAGGTCGTCTTTCCTCCAACGAATTCCGGAAACATATAAAGTCTTAAACTGGAACGGTCGGAGGCGGCCCCTGGTAATTCGTCACGGAAAGGGGAAGCTAGACCATGACGCTACCTCTTGCTCCACCTCCATTTGGAGGAGAGTGAACCGAACCTGCAATTACAACCATATGTACTTTGACTTTTTCCTCCACCACCTCAACCTTTCAGGATATGTCAAAGGGAACATTTGGCGGAGTAGAGTAGGAGTATACATCGAGGACGGATGGTCGTTCACAATTGCTGCGAATTTGTCTGCGGTGCAAATGTTCTCTCTGGGCTTCGAATCAACGCGATTTGTTTACTGCGAGGATTCCGAGTTGACGTTGCCTCTAGGAGAATCCATTTTTGTCACTGGCATCGACACGAGTGTCGTAATGCTCACTGTGGCGGTGTCCCTAGGTTTAATAGCTGTGAACCGAAACGTTGCCTCGGGTGTGATACTTCTCCTCACCTTTATCCGCCAGCCATGGCATATTTTGAAGCGTCGATGCTTCTATTATCCCGTTACCATCCTACTTATTGTTTCATTCATGTACGAAAGCAATGTCACCACCCACATCACGGTTTCGCTTCCAATGAAGCTTATCCGGAATAAAACATAGCTCCTTACAAGATTTATGAGGACTTTCAGTCAGGAATCTTGGAAGGTTTTTGGACAGTGAACGTCAATTCCCAACAAAAACCGTGATTAAGGAGCTCCACCGAGTGAGAGGTGTCCTCTCATTTTACGACAAGGAAGTCAAGGTTCTCTTCGATGGGAGGTTTCGTGGCTCCATGCTGAAGGAACGATATATTTGCATTTCTCCACGTCAACTTGTAGACCAGCATTTTCCGAGCCTGTTATTCGTAAGGTGGTACTTGCGGGAACGATTTTATCACTTCTGTAACTCCTTGATCGCGGGAGGCTTCTTTAAATTTTGGGATGCGGTGGTTATTCATAAATTAATATTTCGGGGTCGCTATCATGAAGGAAATTGTGAGTCCTCATCAATCGATGTCGATGACTGTGCTGTCAGCCATGCGGAACCCATGAAAATGTACTCTATTCAAATCGTATTTCTCTGTTTTCTCTATGGAACCCCGTTAATAAACGTGGTTTTCATTGGCGAACTTTGCATATCGTTTATGACACAATGAAAGATGTCTGTTGGGGCGCTGCCGCTGGAGTGCTTGTGATAGTTTGATATAGGTTTGATTTTTGAAGTTTGAAGTGAGGATGGTCAAGTGAAATGAGGGGCGACTCTGAAGTAGTTGTATTAAATTGTAATTTTATGATAGAGTTAATTTGAGATATTGATGAGTTGATGAGATATACAGCGAGCCAATAACTGAATTTGGAGTAAACAGGTTAGGTTAATTTAATAGACAGGTAAATGCCAATTTATTGTTAAAATTCAAGAAAAAAGAAAGAATTGGCTGCAGCAAAAAGGAAGTCAAGAATCAGAGTGAGTGATGCTTACAAAAAGTGAGTGATTTAGAACGCGTCTCAGTAAAATAGAAAAACCAATCACAACAGAGTTCACCAAACTTTCTGACAAATCAGACATCTTATTTTAGCCAATGACAAAGCGACCCTTGTACGTGTGAAGGACGTTCACACAAAAATATAAATACATCTTCATGAGAAATATATAAAACATGAAATAGGAATCATACATGATACTTGAAGCCTGAACAATGTCAATTTATGATATGTATTTACTATTACAATAACACTTTTGATTTGAAGTTGTTTATTGTAGTGAATAAAGTCATGTCTCATCAGAGATGTTAAAAACCCGTGGGTTTTAATCATTTTTGCCCAGCCCAGTGGGTTAAAACGGGTTAAATTGGTATTGGGTTTTAACCATACAATATATGCATTACATATGTATCACAATGCCATAAAACCCAGTACCCATTAAAACCCGCCGACTCGGTGGTGGGTAGAACCGATTAAAACCCGTATTAATACGGGCACGATTTTAAAACCCATATACCGACATAACATCTCTGATATAGAGAGAGTTCAGAGAGGACGATCACGATTTTTGTGAAGCTGCAGATTATATTCTCCGTTATTTTAACTAGAAGGATTCTGTGTGTTCGTATATAATTTTAACATCAACTTGTACATCTCTCAAAACGCTACTCAGTGGTGAATTTTTTTGTGCTCAGTGATCACTAAATCGCTGTTAATCAGCGATCTCCTGTGGAAGCTGAACATCACGTTTTTTATCGCGAGTGGGGAGAGGGTCTCGTTGCTGATAATCCCAGACATGCAAATTTGGGTACGATGAATCGTTGCTGTTGTCCTTTCACTTGGCTTTATGCGGACGACACTCTCATCAACCTGGAGATGCAAATGAGGGGTCTTGAGTCTTGAGGCCGACTACCATCCCATACAAAGAAATCTTTGACCATCCTTGGAGAATGCAGTAGTGTAGACGCAGCACTTAATAAATGTGGCCACTGAAAAATATAGCTACAAACACAGCTATGCTAACAAAGTGTTCCACTCGCTGTAAGAGACTTCTTTTTCTCAACACATGGACTTATCTCTCAACATGAATCTCTACAATCCAATCGTTTGCTCATCGTGTCATACAAATGTGAACCTTCGACGCTCGCCTGGTCATGTAAATGACATCCCAGTTTACTTAACATATAACTGGATTTGTTCCAGGTGCAATGATGCCAATTCTCGTCGAAGATCTCCACGGAGCTGCCGTTTGCCGAGACCAGCACTCTCGACGTGGGACCAAGCAGCTCACTACTCAACAATTCAGAAGAAACTACATATCATAGACAACTGAAAAAGTCTTAAATTTGTTCCTGTAAATATAAATGGACTGCGCTCAAAATTTGAGGAAGTCCATGAATTTCTTTGTAATGAAAAAACATTTTAGGTATGGTAATCACAGAATTGAAACTAGATGAAGCAAGAGACCACACATCAGACCTTGATGTTCCTAATTACCATATGCGCAGATATGATAGAGTTAACAAGCAAGCCGGTGGCACTGTTTTATATGTTCACTCCTCAGCCACTTTTACTGACATTGACATTCAGATAGACACTCCTCAGTTTATATAATGTATTATAGTGCGTATTAAAAAAGAGGGGTTCGCAAAAACCGTTTTAAGTGGCCTGTATGTACCACATTACCCAGTAAAAGCTTTTTTACTTTTTTGGCACTATGTATGAAACTCAAAAGTTTTGAATGTAGACTCGTTATTGTAGGGGATTTTAATGTTAATCTACTTGAATACAGTACAAATAGTCACAAGCTAATCAAAATAGTAAAATAATTCGATCTGTATCAACTAGTTCGTAGTCCAACTAGATTAGCTACGAGAGCATTTCATTGCAAAAATGATGTGATGTTAAAAACCACATCAACGCTATTAGATCACATATCGACTGCGTTATAAATTTATCTCCTAAGTCATATTGTGGACAATATGCTTTTGGCCTAAGTCATATTCTGGCCGAAATGAGAATGTCCAATGTCATATTCTGGCTAATTCACAAAAGGCATATGTCATATTCTGGCCAAAATAAAAATGGCTTATGTCAGTTTGGTCGACCACATGGAAAAGGTCCTAAGTCTAGTTATCGACCATTTTGAGCTTTATGTACCATAAAAATCAGCATCGTTTTCTGCATCTATTCATACCAAATAGTACCGGGATTTCATTTTGTATGTCAAGGAAAAATGCATCTGAAATAAACAAAGCGTGGGTTTCATATTTGCGTGTGTACTTTGCGTTTCTTTTCACAATTCTTGCATGCACGGCAGTAGAAAGTTTTGTTTGCCTAATTATTGTTAAATTATCCGATTAAAAACAATGTCAGACAGCGAAAGCCGTGAAACTAACGTGGGGGAGTCAAACTTGTTTTCTACGCAGGACCTTATTGAAGCTATGTCGTGAGGCTGGAAAATGTGTTCGTAAGTGACTCAATTTTACTGGGATAATTGTAATTGATTAAATTAATGTTCATACTTTTATCAGTGTCTAATATGTAGTATGGTTTCTTGCAGGTTCCGTTGTGTCACTCCCTAAAGATGATGAAATACCTGAGAAAATGCATGGACCCTCTTTCTTTACTGAACCGCCAGAAATCTTACATGTAACAAAATTGTTCAGACTGTAGGCTAATAAATGATTATGCTGTGAAATATGAGTTTAATCATGTCATTATTACTCAGGTGGCTAACGAGGAAGAATACCCAGGGGACTTGGCTGCTTCCAGGAAGAGGAACAGGAAAGCAGATAAGACGCAGTGGAAATCAGAAGTAAACAGGTTGAAGAGAATGAAAGGTGTTTCTTATCAAGGAAAATCTGGTCCTCGGGAAGCACGACAAATGGGATCAACATGTGAGTCCAGTTGGTGCACTCGTAGCGCAAAGAGGCATTGCGGGGAATTCAGCACAGACGAACGAGAGAAGATTTTTAGGGACTTTTGGAAACTCGGGGACTGGAAGAGTAGGCGTACAATGGTCAACAGCTTGGTTGACAAACCCATTCCTAAAAAACGTAAAGGAAAAGAGGACACTTCAAGACGCTCAGAAACATTTCTGTATCATCTCAAGTTGAATGGGGAAAGGAAGCAGGTTTGCCATCAAATGTTCCTCAACACGTTGGGAATAAAACACAAACAGGTTCGAGGATGGATTACACGCATTAGGCTGGATACTGTGATTCGAAGGGGGAGA
>JAHZMW010001807.1:0-43807 GCA_027743745.1 Alloscopus bannaensis | reverse complement strand
CTTACTTTCATTAGCATTATTTCTTTCAATTCAATTTCACTGATTATTGCGAACAGGCCAGGTGTAGAGGTAGACCTACGCACTATTATTAGCGGTCAGATGCATCAGGACCATCAGTGGGATTCTACCTTTACAGTGGAAAGGCAATGAAGAAGAAGACGACGGAGATGAAGAGAGGAAAAAAAGCAGCAACAGCCTGTTGCTCAAGTTCCTCCTCCTGTTTTTTCCTATTCTGGATTTTTTTAAAACTTACTTATTCAGAATATTAAATCAGCTTGTCGCTTCTAATCATCTCTTTTTAAGGTAGGCTTACTACACATGTTTTTTGATTATCGTAATTTTATAGCTGCTGGGGTCAGATAAACGCACAATGTGTGTGTACACTGTTTCCTCCGTGTGAGTTGCTCACATCTCGTTGTTCGTTAGTGAGACAAGCAACTCTGTTGTGGGATGAGAGGTATGTCAATGAAATATTTAATGCTCTCTCCGTTGATCTCATCCTGATATATATCCAATCGCAAAGACAGCAAATGCTTTTGGCAGGCGAAAAATATGATGAAACAACATTTTTGTTGAAATGTTGGTTTCGTTTTTACAAGGTGGAAGTGTGAGTAACCAGCAAAATATTCTTCACCTTTCATTCTCTTTATTGATAAGACAGTAAGAATCAAAGCACATGACGAAGGAGCAGTGATGCTTACGTTTTATTAGCTTCGTCATTAGTCTGACACAATATGTGGAAGAAAAAGGTTCAATGACTATTTTCAGATGTACCTATTCAAAAATGATGCCTCAGATCCGCTGAACTGTGCCCGTGCCTGAACTTATTTTAGCAGATGTGTTGAGATTATATGTATATTGTAGGCATTCGAACTTTGGTCACCATTTTACAAATTCTCGGTTTTGTAGTCGCTTAGTTTATGAAATCATATTAACTGTTTTGTATACTTAAAAGATTATTTCATCTTCGACCCAATTAGAACAAAACCCGAATCGACTACATGGAATCGAATTTAATATTATGTAGATTTGTGTTCATGGAACAATTGGAACTCTGATTGGAGTGTGTAATCAGACATACGAGCATTGTAGCAGTGTATTTGTAATCCTTTTGTATTTCGTTGTAGTACGTATGTTGTACAAAGAAACCCCTAATGCTCATTGGTCATTCGCGAGAGTTATGCATATATACACGAATTATTATTGTGTAATCCTGTTCTACAAGTATCGAAATGTTGGTGGGTGTGAAATCATGCCTCTGGCTGTGTTGGTCTGATTTTATCTGAACCCAAAATATTCTCATCGTCAGAGGACTTCCTACCAAGTTTCACTCCTCTTAATTTATAATTACGATATTGGGCGCTTTACCTCTGAACCCTGCCATAAATTTATGAGCAGATAGGGGAGCTCTTTGTGGCCATAAGCACACCAAAAATAAAACTCTAAAATGCACACAGGCAATTCACAATTGAGACAGACAACTACAAAAAGGTATTTTGATATCGATTAGTAAGAGGAACTTACATTTTCCTTTACAACCATTGATCATCATGGGCTCTTGACAATTTAAAAAGTCCTGCTTGAATTGGGCGTAAAATCTGTAATTTATGGATGGATGTTGTTCCAAGAATTCCTAGTTTTTATAAGCCTTGTTCGACAATAAGCAATAAGTACATTTCACGGTAATACATGAATACTAAGGACATTCGAGGCTTTTTCTTTCCAGATAAATGCCATAAATTGTATTATTCTGAACATCCTCTTGAGGAGCTCATCATGATTCATCGAGAACTACACACGTACACACATATTAGTTTGTATATACACCTGAATGTAGAAAAGGTTGTACCTGATTCTCTGACACTGAATTGGTTGCGATTGGCCAGTTTCGTATTCACAATTCACATCTCTCGCTTCTCCTAACCGTTTCATTACGAAAGCATGCTCCAATTTAACGAAAGTGGCACTCAATTCAATGGGCTCGGACTTGAATTCTATAATGGTATGATATCAAAGAATTAGATTCTTGTCATGTCGACTGGTAGTGAGAGAGAGAGAGCGAAAACAAGATTTTCACTTTGGGCATGGTCCATAAAATCTTCTCTGAACGCCTCCAACCAGCAATAACTCCATTTCCATATTACCACCGATATACAGAGTGTTGTTGCATACATGTAGACTGACACTGCCTGCGCGATATACGGGCAAAAAGACGAGTCATAATAATAATCACAAAGAAGAGCCACTGAAATGATTAAGTGTGCTGTGACTTTAAGCCAGAGAATCGTACAAACATTTTACATGCTATTCACAGCCAGTTCGAGGCCACAGAATTGCAATCCGTTTACCAGAGGTACAATTTCCCAATGAGCATTTATCCATATTTGAGGCGCACCTCCATCTTTTTGTTGATGTGCACTGGTTTTTTTCTTCTTTGAGTAAAACCACCAGAAACGCATGCTTTTTGTGTAGTGTTCAACTCGATCCTAATCATCATCAGAGATCACCACCAACAACTTGCTCCATTTTGTTATAATTATTGCTGTTCACTTCACATGCGGTTTAACTGGATTCACTCAATAAGTTCTGCTTTTTAAGAGTATTTTTCGACCCCTTTTTACTCGAGTGTGGAAAGTTGAGAAAAAGGTAACCGAAAGCTGGCATAAACAACGTAAACCAATCCGGGCCGTGTCTCTCTGGATGTTGTTAGTTTGAAAGATGGGCTCAGTTATACGGGACCATATAGTATGTATCTGAAGGAGTCCAAAATAATTGAGCCCGTAGTGCTAGTAGAGAGGCGTAGAGAGAAAACCATTTCATGCTGGAAAGAAGGCTTCAATGAGTTATGGCCATAAATATGCGAAAGGATGGGTTGTCTAGTGAACGCTCACACAGATCTCACCACAAACTAAGATTACTCAAAGGCTACTCCCGTTCTCTCTCGGTCAGGGAAGACTTCACGTCAGAACCTATAAACTTTTATCTACTCCATATACAAATTGTGCGCAGTGTGTGTGTGTGTGTCAGAAAAGATATTACATATTGGTTTGTCCTCATCCAAGCCCGTCCGGGCCTCGGTAAATTAAAAAAAAAAACAACTTGAAACTGTTCAACCTTTCTTGTTGGTTGCGGTACGAGGAACAAAGTATTTATAATTAGAAAAATGTGGTATCCTTCGAGAAGGCTCTTTGGAATGTTTGCACTGTATTGCACTTTGTCTATAGGTATAAATACATGTAATATGGCGACTATGTTATGAGCTCCCATTTCTCACGTTCCGACTGATTCCTTTGCAATGCATCGTCGTGTAGTCAGATCAATTTGAGAATTCAAATAAAATATGAAGAGCCTTTGTACACCGTCCAACTTATTTTACCCTCCACACCATCTCATCGCATTTGCAACCCATACTGAGGGAGAGATTTTGTTTTTCAATTTGTATTCCCGTGTCATCATGACACGTATGAGTTGTCTAATTTTATTACATTTTGTTTTTTGATGAAATATGTGTCACTTCAAATATTCATGTGGTTTTGTTCAAGAAGCGGAGTAGTATCCTTGTTCCTCTCTTCTGGACACGTATTTATATGTCATTCTCTGTGAATACAAAATAGCTATCCAGGGATGAGACATGGTTTGACAGACACGCGTTTTTTATAACTTAATGCATGTAATTCTAAGCTGTCTGACTGAATGCAATGGTAGTGTTGTGTACGGAGTCTCCACGAGAAGTCACGCTGACGAAGAGAGCAATAAGGATATACATAGGTTTCTATTATTCAAGCCTTTTCCAATGTGCCTATTGTTTTTCTTCCAACTCACAACAACATCATCATAATAGGTATGTATTTGTGTAGCATTTGCGTAGGTATCGTAACGAGGATCAGAGAATGGAGCAGTGTGTGGAGGGTTGATTGGAAAAAGTGGCAATAAAATACGACTACCTGCATGTCCTTTTGTCGTCCTATGATGATTAAATGTCGGAATAACAATGAATGACCAAGATATCTGATTAGGGGAATGGAATGGAATGTAATACTTCATGCCTCCGGTGTTATCTGCGGTTGTGATCAATTTTTCTTTCATACCGAATCATGTAAGTATGCAACTAATGATACATGCAAACACACACGGGTTGTATGGTAGAATGAAGAATGGTTGGACAGGAATTCGGGACTGGTACAAATATATAGCTTGCTCAGGACACTGGATGCGGCGAAAGACTGGTTACGATGCTTCCTATTTATAAATTCTTAAAGCGCACTTGAGAATGCAGAGACAATTATGGAGAACATGAGCTTTTTTGAGAATCTCTTTTTTATCACATTAAATAATACTGAGTGGGCAGTTAATTTGGTGAATCGACCTCTCACTGTTGATATAGAGAGAAATCGGAGGGAAACCCGACATGTAGTATTGCTTTCTTATCGTCTGAACAGTCATTTGCATAATAGCGCGTATTATGAATAAATGTGGTTTATAACGGCAATTATGAGCTTAGAGAGCAATTAAAAGCAACTCACATCACTTGATCATTGAGACATGTACTCGTAGTGAGAGATGGAGAGAGGGTAATTAATGAGAATGCGTCTTGCATTCAAAGTTTCTGAACGTACTGCATTTCCTCTCTGCTCTCAGGCTGCTGACCGGTTGCTGTAGAAAACGACTGCACTTCCTCTCCACTGCAAAGTTTCCTTTCTGTGTGTTGTTGAGCTCGCTGGGTAAATTTCCTTGGTCCATGCGTATGGGTAATCTCTCCAGTTTTCAGGCAGCTTGCCACAGCTTGCTCGATAATCGTGACTGGCGAACGTGTCAAGATGAAAATGGAGGGCTACTGTTGGGAGTGAACGGGTTTTGAAGAGAGCGGCAGGGCTTACACAGGAAATGGCAGGAAGAGGGCGAGTCTCACTTGCGTTAACTTCACAATGCTCAGAATCGACACGCATGAAGACGGGGGCAATTCAACTTTAGAGTGATATAGATGGGACTTTCCAGTCCCGAGAACATTGTCTTGCTCGTTTCACAAATGATACATTGTATTGACTGGGAAAGAGCTTTTGCTCGTTTCACGGCATATTCGGGCTTCTTTTTTACTTTCTCCTCGACGGTAACTCACAACGTAGAATGGACAAATGTTCGTACAATTCGTAGAATTAGCTACATTTGCGAGGGATTACAGTAGGACAAACGCAGGTTTGCTAACATACTCCAAGAAAAATATAAACTTTTGGTATGCCTCATGCACAGGGAAAGAGATTTCTTCTTTGGAAAAGTAATTTCTCAAGTCAATCGTCATGGTTTCTTCGACCCATTCCACACAATTCACGTGTACGACGTCTTTTTCGCATTGTGTCGTATATTGGAAAGTCCTAAACCCAAACTCCGGGACAGATTAGCAGTGGTGGCAGAGAGCAGGAGTTGGGAGAACGGAGATTACATTAGTGAAATGTATTGGGCTGTGTCTGTGTAGTGTACGGCATGACAGAATTGGAAATTGATTAGCACAGGAATCGCATTCATCCATGTCGAATGTCAACGGGAGAAAAAAAATTGAAGCCTGCGAAATCTAGCGCAATTTCGTTTTCTACTTTTTCACATACAGACAAAGAAATTCGGAACGAAATGGAGAAATCCTCTTTGAAAAAATGGAAGCAGTATGACATTCTTTCTCCGTAATCCAAGAAATTCTCCCGTTGTGAATTTTATTCCCATTTCCTTCGCTACCGCGTCCTTTTCTTACGGCATGCTTTTTCATTTGTGAACTTGAATAATATTTTTTGTTTTTTCTGAGATATTTTTTTGAATACATATTGCTATAAATGAATTTACAGGTTTCTCTATGTGTAGAATATGTGGAATCTTTGTGTGCCTCGTCGTGTATCGCTGGAAGCAAGCAAGGATTTTTGTGGTTTGCTCATTACCAGCGACCTTTCCAGGCTCACCACTTCCGTGTAAAACGAATTGCGCCCTAAATGCATATGTATATAATTACGAAAACTACTTTTCATCCCGAAAGTATTATCATTCCGAAGGAGAGATACTCATATAACACATACACACAGCCTATATTGAGGTGGATCTTCAGCTATACTTAGTTGTAGGAGGTTTTAAATGTCATCAATGAGGATTGATGCTATAGCCGGGATCTCGCATCAGTACACCCTATCCATTCACCCTTATTCCAGGAGAATGCTCACTTATTATGATTGGGGATCAAATCCATGAATAAAATTTCCACAGTCCAAAAGGTCATTGCAACGTACACAACTTGCTCGCTTTGCACGCACTATTGCTCGTTTGAAGATAGTGTACACAAGATATGGGAGCTTTTCTGGCGACTCCTATATAGACCATTTTCTTTCTGTTTGAGCACTCACGAATAAAGCGTTTCTAAAATGTTAAATCTATTCCATAATAATGGCTTTCGTAAACTTTTCAAATTGCTCTTGTACATTTTTCTATTCAAAAAGTTGTACATTGTAGCTCGAGTTCTCACTCTCACACTGTTAATTAAAACTATGCCAAAGAGGCACATGCATAATGTATTTGATGTATTGTCGCCAAACTACCATCAATATTCTTGTTTAGTCTGTAGTAAAAACTGATTGGAATGTCGATGCCAATCCAAACTTGAAGACGACAAACAGTAAAGTATTTACTTTCACTTTGTCGACCTGTGAGGACGACAGTGAAGGTCGTGCCTACGGCTTCACATTTTTCATATTTTACTCCTCGCTCGAGCATGTTAGTTGTGTAGTATTTGCTGACAGACGAAAAGAAGTTTAAATATTTACTCGTCTTTATACATGACTACACCATACTACTCACAGTTTGTCACTAGACCAGCTTTGTATACACATATATTTTGCCTAAAAGCGAATGACAGTCAAAGTTTCAATTTTACTTGTGGCATGAAATATGCGGGTCAGACAGGCCCATATTTTCACTACACTCCACTCTTATTTAATGGTAGAGATCTCGAGTGTTGATTTTGAATTGTGTGAAAGCATCGTGGCTGTCTTTCTCTCTGAAATACCACAACCACCTAAATGTATACCTTGGTAAATGGCAAAAAATAAGCGCTCTTCTTCACTTTGTTCCCGCAGCTCTCTGCATTTCAAATGGGATCGTGATTGAGCGTCCCTCTCAAGTGTAAATTTTTGATATTATTACACGACAAGCCTTTTGCTGCCTCAACCAGCATACATTTTAGTCGTGTTCTTTTTTGGGGAAAGTGTGTCAGCGCTGGATACGCACATTATATTTTGCATTGGATTGCATTATCAGATTCTAAGGCTCTCACTCTCCCATTCTATCCTTTTTGTACCTTGGCTTGACGCTGCTCAGCTAGGAAAACATGATGATGGCTCTTTTGAGCGGAAGTTTGTGCATTTCGATTTACAGCCGCTTTCACTCTTTCACTCTCTCTCTATATAGCATTCGGCTCCCACTGCGAAGTACATCATTTGTTACGACGGGCTTCCAGCAAAAGAAAATTTCATCAATTGTGTGCTCTACCCCATTCCGTTGTCGTGTCTGAATGCTTGATTCTATTCGTTTTTCTGACTCTGTCATTTTGGTTCAATACGCCGAAAAAATGGAGTTAAGAGAAAGAAATAGTGGAATTTGGATGGATGGTGAATGCTTTTGGGTAAATTGAATAGATGCAGGTAAGCATAAACGTAGGTGGAAATGGATGGAGATCCGTAGTCATTCATCATTCGTCAAATAAATGTATATCGAGCGTATAGTATTGGGATGCGAAGAAGTAGGGCACGTATAACGGAACGCATTAGTGAGGATTTTTTTATAATCTTCTGCAAGAAGCGTTCACTTCTCGTCGACTTTTCCACTTTTCTTTTCCCTGCTTTCATGACTTTCTTTGCTAATGACTTTCCCCATTGTTAATGGAGAGTTTTCTTTTTGGTTTCAGGGATTTGAGTTTCAACAAAATTCAAGAAGTCACCAAGAGGAGCATGCTAGGTCTGGGAAGACTAAAAACCCTTATTCTCAGCTTCAATAAGCTGGCTTCCGTCGAAGAGGAGACGTTCCTTCCGTTAGAAAAGCTGGAATATTTGTAAGTAACCGCATCAAGTGAAAGACAGGTGTCAAAGCATGAATGCAGTGTGCATACGGGGAAAGCTTGAAGAAAAAAACTTTCACTTGCGTAACTCTATTTTTTGTTAACAGAGACCTTAGCAATAATGAACTCTCATGGGTGCTGGAGGATATGACAGCTCCATTCAAAGGACTCGGGAGTTTGCATACACTCAACTTGGCATCTAATCGATTCCATAGTCTTCATCCGAAAGCACTCACCGGGCTTGTCTCATTAAAAACGCTAAACCTAAGTGCAAATCCAATTACTTGGGTTTCACACAAGTCGTTCCAAGAAGCTCCTGCTGTGATGCCCATCTTATGGGATGTACACTCACTTGCGTGTGACTGTGAGACGGCGTGGCTTCACGATTACATCACCACCATCTCCAAACTCGCTGTGAACGGGATTTCGAAACCGAGCAAGCATCGGAATAGAAGCAGAGTTCCAAATGCGAAAAACGGCCCTTTCTGTGCTTTCCCACCGCAACATCAAGGGAAAAGCTTAATGGAAATCTCTCCTCAAGACTTGAGCTGCTCAGGTAACATGTCGTTTGATGGAAGTTGTTTTACTTTTTTTTCTTGGTTCGAGTGCACTTTTTCGTTTCAAGTGTCGCTGACAAGCTTTGCTCGAAGACGGTGTTTTCAGCTTTTCCGTTTTATCTATTTACAGAACACCCGTTGCGTCCCGTATTTTTACTGCAACCAAAGACACAAACTTTACTAATGGAAGGAAGTGGGACCTTGAATTGTCATGTGGAGTCGTTTGCTAGCACACCGCCGACAGTGATTTGGAAAAAGGATCATAAGGAGCTACCTCAGCACTTGGTATGACGTCATAAGAAGGAAGCATGATTGAGCGTGACTTTTTGACTTAAGTTGCATCTTTATCTTATCTGGTTGTTATTTTGCCGTTTAGGAGGACCAAATAGAAAATTTAGAGCGAAGTCTTTCCAACGATTCCATTCAAATCAACTCCACTCTCCACTTACGAAACGTTAGCTGGGCGGATGTAGGCAGTTATCAGTGCATTGCGCAAAATCACTTGGGGATTGTTTATTCTACTAGAGCCAATGTTACCGTTCACAGTAAGTGTTTTAATTGCATCTGGGATGAGATGCTTCGGCTGCCATGTTATTTCAACACATTGCTAAACAGTAATTTTTTGTGAATAGGCTTTCCAGTGTTTCTAAAGAAGCCACAAAATGTTACCGTAAGACTGGGAAGCAATGCAAAGCTAGAGTGCTCCGCCAAAGGATCGCCATCGCCGGAGATCGCGTTTCAGAAGGACGGCGGTGAGAATTTTCACGCAGCTGTCGAGCGTCGGTTCCATGTCATGCCAAACGAAGATGCGTTCATTATCACCGACGTTAAACTGTCGGATAAAGGTGTCTACTCCTGTTCTGCGCGTAACGAAGCCGGAGAAATTAAGACGTATGCGACGGTCACCGTGTTTGGTAAGCGTACTCATGTACACCTTCCCCCTTGACAGTGACACTCAAAAGAACTCGCTGTCTCTCCACTCCAATTGGCAAGCACGTCACTCCCCTGTTTCACTTTTACAGAAACGCCAAGCTTTAGCGAAGCAATGGAAGACGAGAAGGCCGTCGAGGGCAGCAATGCTATTCTAGAGTGTTCCGCGAATGGATCTCCGCAGCCAGTAATCGTGTGGAATAAAGATGACGTCAAAATTACAAATGACAGCAGCGACAGTAGCAGATACCAGTTCAAGGATAGCGGTGCACTTTTAATAATCAAAAATGTTCAGTTGGACGATGCGGGGAGGTACGAGTGTTTAATTAGCAATGCAATCGGGTCAGCTCGTGATTCCTCGTATTTGACAGTCATTCCAAGTAAGTTTTTCTCCCATACCTACTTTTTCTTTTTGTTTCATTTATATTGGAGGTCAAACTCAAACTGATTTTTGTACTTTTAGGTGCGAGTGTAAAGATCGCTCTGCCGGTGCCGGAGATGACAGTGATTTTTGTAGTGATCGCATTTTTCTGTGTAATCGGCACGTCCATTGCGTGGTTCGTTTTCTTTTATCGCACGAGACGAAAGCACCAAGCGAGTCAAATAGTTGAGAATGCAGCTTTAAGAAGGCACTCGATGGCCCGGTACGACGACTTGGAGGACAATCTTCAAAGTTTCTCATCGTCACATCCGCCACTCCCTAATTACCAGTTAAGCAAAGTACACTGTGAGGATGACGGTAGTCAGTCATCTAGCGGGAAAGACAGTGGCACAGGTGATGACCTAACTGTGGAGGTGGAAGGGATCGGCGTTCCAGACCCTGAAGCGGGTAGGTCTTGAATAGAAAAGTGGAAACACGAAAAGTATTTATCTGACCTAATGATTTCCGAAGAACCCTTTTGTAACGAGCACACATTTTGATTACAGAATCTCTAATGAGGTACAGTCGACGAAAGCCTGAAATGGAAAGCTTTTCCACCTTCGGAAGAGCGCCGACCGCACGCTTATCTCAGGCAAGGTTGGAGGTGAGAAATGAAGTCGGTGATGTGATAAGTTTAGCCCATCCGCCAGGAAGGGAGTTTCTTACCGTTCCGCGCAAGTATCCCGTACCAGTTCCCCCTCCGCTAGTAGTATTACCTCGCGATCATTTGGACGTGAATGAAGGAAGGAGTGGTTGCCAGAGTACGACGAGTAGCAGTGGCTACAGTACCTTGGGCGTAAGAACTCCTGCCGGTCAAGCGAAGAATCGGTCTCACAGTGTCAACTCCGACGGTGCAGAAAGTTTAGGGGGAGGTTTGCTCGCTACAAGTGGTTGCGAGTCGGGCTCTTCCACTGACGGATTAAGTAGTAAAGGTGAAGCAGATGGATGTCAAGTGGAACGGAGGATGAGTTCAAGACCGGTTTCAGAACATTTGTCTAGTTACGTCGCAATGGGCAGCACTATCAACACTGACCAGGGTGGGGTTGTGACCTCGATTTCAACACCTGTGTAGGAGCTACAGTGAGCCACTCCACGAGTTAGGTATGCATCAGCGAACCTGTCTCGTCGCCTCATTCCGTTTAGTCGTGTAGTCTGTAATGCCAAGTAGTTTTATTCTTGAATTGTCAATCATGTACCGACACCTGATGAACAGAACGTGTTACTTTAACGAATGTGTAGTATATTTATTTACGGTTACCGAAAACGTTTAGTCCGTTTATCGGATTTACATTACTACAAGCGGCTTTAACTGTTTTGTTACTATTTTGTACATAAAACTGTAATTTAGCTGATCAAATCAATATTACCGTGCGAATATCGTAAAAACTTCGTTACGTTGAGTATCAAATTTATTTATTTTCGAATACTCAGGTGTACAAGCAATCAAATAACTACATATTACATATATCCGTACTACATTATATGTATTCAAAAGATACTAGAACAGACATACATTCGTAAAATGTGAAAAAATCATTCCTTCAATACTTTTATACGTACGAAATATAGATATGTAGACTGTGTACTAAACTATGTATTCAATTCAAATTCCTGTCTAAATTGAAGTCTATCTACTCTCTACTTCTTACAATTAGACTTTTAGGATTAACCATAGCTTCTACATATTTTTCTACTCAACTCAAGTCCTCTCTGATTCTTTCTTGTTCCAGGGTTTCACATATAACATGTATTATATTTGACCGTCTTCGAGTTACTTAGTCTCCTAATGAGTTTCTTCTTAATGTAGAAGCTAAATCTATAGTATGCACTTTCAGTCTACTCTCTCATTTATCTTTTGCAGAGCAATATATAAAACAACCAGAGCAATTTGAATGCAATACTTCCGTTTTCATTCCATTTTTACTCCAAATCATGGTTTAGCTTATTATGTGCCAATTGATGTATTACACAAGCTTGATGGTATACGCCAGGACTTTAATTTAATAGATGTTTATTTGATAGACGATCGTAAATTAAATTTGTATTCGAAATACTTATATTCATATTATGTACAACGAGGGATGTCGTGTAGCTACCTAGGAGAAACCATGTTCTTCAAATCGAAAGCGATGATAATAAGATATATGACTCATGAGACTGGTAGAAAATGTTTTAACGTTAGAAGTAATAGTCATACCTATATATGCAGAGTAGTTATTTATTTAACAGAACAATTTTACCATATACCACTCAAGTAACAAGAGTTGTTGTGTCACCACTTTATTAACTAATTTAGTATAATAGGAATCACTAACAAAAATGTGTGCAAACTCAGTGGTGGAAAGTTCTTAAGAGTTGCTATATGATACTGAAAAAAAGTAATCTCACGAAGTGAAATTTAGAAAAAACGATAACAAAAACGTGGAGTTGACTTTGATGGAATCATTTTTTTGTAATTTACATGTGGAAATATATTGAATGATCTAAGCTTGACCAGGTATTGAAGAAAAGCTATGTATGTTTGTGTGTCCGTAGTGTGTGTTCTCAAGTCATTAAATAATAATAAATATGTTATCTTTGAAATCGTAACTCACTATTATTCGTGTTTCCACCGTTAATTTCAATGCACGAAGGGATTGCAGCATACGGAACTGTCGCATACTTTTCACTAATCAAAATTCTGTAATTGTTGCATATTGCAAATTAAACAATCCTCTGAGGATTTTAGTTCTTCTGCAATTGCTTTTGAAATGTAACCGACATTGTCTCATTAAACCTAAGCAATGACCTAAAAACTAGCAGAGCCTATTCTCTGTAACAATTCTCTGTAACTAACTTTTATATCTGACGTGAACATACTATTTGAAAAAAATATCCATGGATAACGTTTGTATTCAAGAACAAAAAAATAGAATAGTGTTCTAGAAATTTTACCCAGTTAAATACTACTTGGTGTGGAATCTTTGCACTGCACCTAAACCTATTTTTTATTTTACTTTCTAGATTACCGGGTGGCAATTAGTTTAGGTGTTAATTGAATATAGGGGCACTTGAGTACGGTGGAAGTTGTGGAAATGGCAAATTATGGTACCAGTTGGGTTGTTAGCAACTAACCAGGATGGATGGTATGCCAGTGACAAATTGTAGGATGCCTGTTGAGTGGTTGGCAATTAGATAGGTGTGCAGTTGATTGGGTGGTCATCTAGAGATGACAGGTTTCCTAAACCCGTCGTCAGGAAGAATAATGGCATTGAAGTGTGCGAAACCGAAAGCATTCGTAATTTCACATACATGTGCAGGTGATGTCAAGTAACAAGTGTCAAGTCCCAGCAAATTATCTGGACATCTGAAAACATTCTTTTTGAAAATAAAGCAACGAAATTTAGGTATAACTTGACACACAGAGTCACCGAAGGAGAATGGATGAAACAAAGCTTTCCCAATCAGCACCCATCAAAGCCAAACTTCTAAACCAAGCTGAATTTTCCTTAGCTTTGCAAACCTGTATATAATTAAAATTTCGAAGTAGATATTTGTTTGGATTTAAACTAGGAAACGTTAATGAAACTACTCCTGAATCCTTAAATAGCATTGAATGTGAAGTTAGTAGTAAGCCACCCCAAATTCAAAATTTCAACAAGAAACTTAGAAATTTAAAAACTTTGAAATATGGATATACGTATATATGTATATGAACTCTTTCCAGTGGGTTTCAATCAGATAACGCTATTTTTTAGGAAGGTAGGATTCAGGAGAAATTAACACATAATTAAAATGCACGACCATAAATGTACAACATGCGTATAATAGGAATTACTGTAATGCGACGATAAAGTTTAGAAACTGACTAAAATAATGCTTCACAATTGAAACAATTACAACGCTACCGTAACCTTTGTATTTCTATCACATGTGTGTAAAGTCACGGAACTCGCGTAACCCATTTACTCATATGCGAAAGTTTGGATTCTTTCCAATTGCAAAAATAGAACATTAAATTATACATGCTTCCAATTTATTATTATTTATTATTTGTAAATTATTAGAATGTGGAAATTCTATATGAGTATTTAAAATTTATTTGATAGTAAAAATTCAAATGGAAGCTTGTCCCATTATACTTTAGAGACGCATTTTCTAATAAAAATAAACTGCAGGTAGTATGCTTAATTAAATAACCCATATGTGATATGTGAAAAAATATTCTTCATAGTGGGGATAGGTGTCATGATTGATATGAAAAATATTTTTGGGCTAAATTGGACAAATGGTATTGTTTTATGTGACTCGCCGCGTGCTGCAGTTTGCTGTGGTACAATATTATACGCTACGTGAGAATCATATTTTGCATGCATAACTGCAACACAAAATAAATCAATTTTTGCCCGTGGTACTTTCTTGCTTCATTTTTGTAAATGCAAATTCCACCGGTCAAAAAGTGATTTGTCCTGTACTACAATTAAAGAGACGATCTATTTCCAGGAAATTCTGCAGTTACTTTATTTCGGAGAGTTTGTCTGCCGCTATCTGTTTATGTAATGTGAATTAGACGTCGTCTAATGATAGAATCTTTCGTGCTGTCATTGGGTATTCTTCTGCCATAGGTTATTTTAACATGTTCAATAAGGGTGATTTTTGTACAATACTACCACATCTGAAAGACACATGGTATCTGTATTTGGAGAATAAACCAATTATTCATGCATCCACGTTGTGTGTAGTGTTACCAAATACAGAGGCAAAGGCATACGTACTTTGAGTTGGTATATACTAATCATGTATGGAATAACGTCCTCTTCGTCGGCTTCGCCATAATTTATGAGGACTACCGTTTATCCGTCGGTATGTTCAAAGATGTTGTGTCTTTTAGTGGCATTATGGGAAAGGCATTTAGTTGTTTCCTCATTCTGGCTGTTTCCCGTTCTAAGCATACCGTCCGCAGTTGACCCTATTTCATGCTTCGATTCTTAGAGAAAGCGCATGTTGCTAATTGATTTTCTTTGTACGTTAATAACGACATGTAAAAATGATTTGTATTAGGATTTCTTACTGGTATTTAGGTTTTCTCTTAGCCATTTTGGTAGATTTGTTTGGACAAGCAATCGCTGATGTCGGCATATAAACTCGGGTACAAAATCCCCTCCAAATACACCACAACTAGTAGTCATGGGTAGGATTATCACTGGGCGGCGTCGTAGGAGACTAGATTGATCGATGAATATTAAATTTTGATAAATTTAATTCGTGCTAATTTCACGACTCATTTGATAAGATTTATCAGTGTCCAAAGAAAAGTGTGCTAATATATCTTAGCGTATTCATCGCAGGCATATCTCCGCAATATTCATTCTCCACCTATTTTGCTCATACCAAAGTGCTGAATTTTTGTTTAATAGGTACTTATAAAATATTACGAGTGGCAGAGTTGCAATGTTGCAAATAATTTGTTGACACAAAGTTTCAAGGTTTAAAACCAATACTATTTTTTGAATGAAGTTATATAAAATTATAAACTTATAAATGACATAAAAAAGTTTGATTTGAAGAATCGGGATTTTATGTCGCAATGTGCTGAGTTAGGACGTGACTGTCTTACACCACATGAAGAACCAAAAATGTAAATACTGCCGGAAAAATTATTAACCATATTCTATATTGATATAGGAGATTTTCGCAAATTTAGTTGTGACTAAATCTAAATAGTCACAACTTCGCATTTAACCTTGGCTAGCGAATGTCAATTTTATTTTTTTAAATGCCGTCACATTTGCTGACACAGTTGCTGTCTTATGGTTTCCAGACACAGAAGACGTGACGTGTTTACTTCAATGTGAGTTTCAAGTAGTACTTTGTTATTATGCATAATTCCTTCATTGCAATTTCAGCTCACACTGTATTCACACAGGTTGTAGAAGTATTCGTATTCGCTGACGGAAGCCACTAGTGAAAGTCATCTTAGACTTTGCATTTTGAAAATAAAATATAATTGTAATAAAAAAATCGCTGGCCATTTTGACGCAACAATGAACAAAACTTATACGGTAATCAAGGTTAGTATATATCACCTTATTATAATTGTATTTATAATTTGCTTCAGTTTTTACGAATTTGTTTAAAAAATCGGGAATTTACTTAATTGTCTTGCGAACTAATACGAAGTAATTCCATTAATTGTCTAATTTTATAGGCGGAGAAGGCTAAACCGTCGGGGAATGGAGTTCATGAATTGAATATGCGTACACAGAGGGGTGGACAACCAACACAACCTCCCATTACCACAGTTTCATCTGTGCATAAGACAGCAATGGGGAAAACTGGCACCAAAGCCAGGTACTCATTTCTAACTTATTTATTTATTGATTTTAACGGTTAAAAATCAGCTCATTAGTTTTGTGTTATAATTATAGGGGAGTTTCATCTACTAAAAAATCAAATGAGAGCCCAGGTTACAGCAATTTTCAACCATCCTACACTTCGACTCCATTCCCCACTAAACGCGAGCGGGCCTTTGATAATGTATTCCTACAATGTTAAAAACTTTTCGTTAATGATTGTTAAATATGTACGCTAAGTTTTGTGCGACATTACGAATGTTTAAATCATTTGAGACATTTAACATCGTTTAGAAAGCATGCTAAAACATGTAAAAATAATGTAAACTTTTCCCGGCGCGGAGCTAAAAATTTTCTTTTTGCCTGTATTTCCACTCTTGCAGTTTTTAAAATAATACTCTACCAACTAAAATTCTCACATATATCTACACAAGCTGGTGGACATTCAGCAACGACTTTTAATGGACCCACCGAGCGATGTAACATGGATACTTATTTGAGATGTGTTTTACTATATGTATTTAATTCAAAAATTGTTTTAATACAACCGATTTGTATTATGCAACGGAATCGAATCAAACCTGTGACATCCCCCGTCTTGCCCAAACCATTGGTGTTTACCGCTTTAAGTATGAATTGGATAGTAAAACCCCGATAATAAAATAATATCTCCTTATAAAGCTACTCACTCGCAGACTTTGAACATAACCGTTTCAAACGTCGAAAATCACTGGCTTGATAATTTGTGTACAATTATAAACTATTCATAAAATTTGTCATTTCCAAACCTCAGGATATTGTTAATTGTTAGTCAAATATGTTTAAAGATAAATTGCATTATGCTTTTGGTAAACGACCATTCTAAAATGCTTTAACCACGTGTTGTCATGTACATGATTCTACATGAAGTCAATGATTCAGTCAGAAAAAAATCATCTTGTCAGAAAACTGTCACTTGCTCAACTGCCACCCTACTGAATTGGAACCCGGCCCACTGCCAACTGCCACTCTACTGAATTGACATTTGCTCCACCGCCACTCTACCAAATTGGCGACCCGCTCAACTGCCACCCGTAGAATATTTCATAAATTTCAATTAAATATTGCTTATAAAATTTTGCAAGTACTACTTTCGTAGGTTTCCGCTGGATATAAAGTTACATGTTGAACATATTTATGAATTTAATTATCGCAATTATAAATAAAACCAACTCTCCAACGGCTACAGTTAACAACTCTTCATTCAAGTACACTTGAACATTGGACCGGGTGGCCCGGATTAACTTAGGTGTAAATTGAATGTCGTTGGCTTACTTGCAGAAGGCCGTATCAGCATTTTGGCGGTTGGGATTTCCCATGTAACTTAAATGTAATTATCCCAACCGCCAAAAAGCTGATACGGCCTTCTGCAAGTAAGCCAACGATATAGAAGCAATTGAGTACGGTGGAAGGTGTGGGAAGTGGCAAATAATTATGTTACACCAGTTGGGTTGTTAGCAACTAAGAAGGGTGGAAGTTATGCCAGTGACAAACTAGTAGGGTGCCGGTTGAATGGTTAGCAATTAGATAGGGTTGCAGTTGAGCGGGTGACAGGTTTCCTAAACCCATCGTCAGAAAGAATATTAGGTAATGGCATTGAAGTGTGGAAAATCCTTCATAATTTCACTCACATGTGCAGGTGTCCAGCAGCTGAGAGATAACATGTGAATCCAGTCGAGCTTGACCTGTGATCGTGGATAGTCAGTTATCTTGCCAAGCAATAATGATTGTCCTTTGTCTTCGAAAAATAATGTAGTTTTTGTTTGTCTTTCTGTTTCTGTCACTGTTCTGTCTCTTATTAAAGTGTGATTTTGTATGGACTGTGAGAGGTGACATTTTAGCTTTCTCACTGCTTCGTTCATCGATTCTTATCAGTATTTGGCAATGCATGATTTTGGGAGACCTGCCTTAATAATTGGCCGCATCAAAATGCAGTTGTGAAGTGTGCACCTTACCGGCACGGTTAACAAAAGTTGTTCCTTAGCTGTAGTCTCAGCGACTCCAAACGCATAAAGTATCTTAACGGAGTAGAGCACCTTGAAGTGCCTTGAACTCTCGGCTTGTCGTGTTTCTGCAGATTTTACGTACGGAAAAAGCATACTATGGATTTTTCGAACAAAATCAAGAAGCCAATTATCCGGTGGCTGGAAGACAACCGGGGACTTGTCGTCTTGTTCTTTTGCCTTCCTGCCAGCCTGATTTTTGATTTGGTTCTCAGACTTAGAGTATGGCTTCAGAGGAGGTTTACAGACGTTCCAGAAACACATCAGGAACGTGTAACCGAGATTCAGAAACGGGTAAGTTTGGCATTTAACTGAACATGACGATATTTTATTTTATTCCTACAATGATTTTAAAGCATTATAAATATCTATTCTTTTATTTGGATTAGGTTGTTTTATGGGGCAAGGACGACCCAAAAACTCGAAAACTCTTGTGCACTTCTCGACCCAACTGGCTTAGTTTATCTTTGACATTTTTTCCGAAGGTTCTTAAATTAATGGCGTTCAGTTTTGGAGTTTAAATTGAGTGCTACCAGTGTTTAGTTAAACCTTTTAAATATTTTTTCATTTACAGAAAAATTGTCATCAGGTTCCAATTAACTTGTTCAATGTCCTCGCATTGGACGAGAAGAACTTGACTGTCAAGGTCGAGCCTATGGTCACCGTTGGGGAGATAACAAAGTATTTAATTCCCAAAGGTGAAAGTAACTTTTATCTGCAAAAATCGATTTGGCGTCGCTGGTAGAGTTTCTCCAGAGGGGTTGTTCTTCAAATAATTGTTCAAGTCAACATTTTTTGGTAAACAGGTTACACGTTAGCTGTCACTTTGGAAATTGCGGATGCGACAGTGGGAGGTTTGGCCATGGGAGTTGGAATGACCACGTACTCTCATAAAGTAGGACTATATCAAGAAGCCATCAAGTCTTACGAGGTGGTGCTTGGAGATGGATCCTTGGTCACTGCAACTCGGAACAACGAATACAAGGATCTCTATTACGCCCTTCCGTGGTCGCATGGTTCACTGGGCTTCCTGACCGCTTTAGAATTAGACATTATTCCAGTGAAACCTTACGTCCATATGAAGTACATTCCGGTGCGTGGTCAAAAGAAGTACTGTGATGTAATCCGTGAATTATCTGGAGCAACTGATAAGAATAAAAAGGTTGACAAAATGCAATACCAGCAATCTGTCATGATTGAATGCAGTACATACTAAGAAATCATTATATTTTTATGTATTGGTTTAAAACTTTTGTGTAGCTTGACGACTTTATTGAAGCCACAGTTTTTTCGAAGGATGAAGCGGTGGTTATGATTGGCAACTTTGCGGATCAACCTCCCATTACGCAGTGGGGAAAGGTTACCATAAAATTGTTTCAAAGTTCAGATTTTTTACTGTGTCATGAGTACTAATAATTTGTTTTTATGTTTTAGATAAACAATGTGGCGATGTGGTTTAAACCATGGTTCTACTGCCACGTGAAGACATTCTTGGACAAGGGTGAAAGCGATGAGTACATTCCTATAAGACAGTATCTTTTGCGTCACAATCGTTCTATTTTCTGGGTTGTAGAAGACATGATCCCATTCGGTAATCAGCCCTTATTTCGGTAAGAATACAATGTTTTATGCATTCTCAGTTTGCTTGATGCCAAACTCGCGAATCACGGCTTACTTGATGTCCATGTAAATTCAGATATGACCACATGTATGCGATCCTAATTTTTTAATCACCATCATGAATACTGTCACTCATTGGAGACACAGGAACTCTAATACGTATTACTATATATCACAGGGGCCAGCTTCGCAAACCCCGACGTGAGCAAATGGTTCCGGGAACGAACTACGGAATGTTTAACGACTTGGGAGTATACGGTGTTCCAGGACCTGTGAAGCGAAAGGAGAGATATGATGCAGTCAGCAAGATGAGAGCAATGGAAAAGTAACCACGTCAATAATTCATTACGTAAGTTGCGTCTGACATTTGGATGGCTTTTTAAATTGAGTTCTCAAACCAACAGATTTACTAGAGACGTTGGCGGATACCCATTCCTATACGCCGACATCTTCATGACTCGTGACGAGTTTGATAAAATGTTCGATTTAACACTTTACGAGAAGGTCAGGAAAAAGTATCATGCGGATGGAGCATTCCCTCACTTGTGGGATAAGGTACGACCGGAAATCGACGTTTTTGAAGTTGGCAAACAATACATTGATCCCCTGTAACATCTACGGGCGATACATGTAATCACACAGAAAACTGACAATTAAATTCTTGACTTTGAATTATTTTAAACATTTCAACAAAGAAAGTATTGTGCCTCGCTGTTCATTCGTGTCGTGATTTTATTAAAACTTCATATAAACGTTATACATCTTAGACGGACTCTATTACATAAAATTGCTTTTCGAGTATTCAACCACTAAAGAATAGCGGTTTTAGTTATGACTACGTCTGCCCTTCCACTTCATCTATTCAACTAATTTATTAACCCTTGCATTACTTTAACTACTCGTCAGTACCCGTGCACACGAACAGGAGACTTTTTTGTCGCCATTTAAAGAATTCTGCTTAGTCAATCAGTATATCATTCTGGAGACTCTTTGCGAACTGGTAAAATCTAACCATAGAACAAACTCTGCAAGATTTGATACGTACTTTTTCATAACAAACTAATTAACCACATTCGACCATAGCAAATATTACATGTACTTGTAGGCTAGCGCGCTGAAAAGACAACAAATAACCGCGGTAACATGCCACCTATTCTCGATTATTCGCGAGGTAAGATCAAAGTCTTGGTTCATTTCTGGAGACGCTGTTTCTTGCAATATTTTAGGAAATTGTTCATGATGAAATGCTGACATAGCGGTGAATAATTGTTGGAGGACCTTGACTGACTCACGAATTGACTCTGATAATTTCTCACGTTGCATAGTGAGGTCGTCTTCGTGCTCCTTCAGACTAGTTACCATTTGACTGACAGTGGATGCCGTTAAAGCACCTTCATTCACCTTATTCGTAAGGTTCTCCACTGTTTGCTGAATTGCAGCCACTTGCGTGGCAGTTTCGCCGAGAATTTGCTTCATTTGATTTCTCTTAATTCTATTATTTATTGTCGCTCCAAGAATACCCAAACCAGCACCTGTGTGAATCATACACTGCATCGTATCAGTACTACAAAAAAAGTTCTTCATGCATCTAATTCTACAATTTACAATAATTATTATTAATTACCAATAATAGAACCGACGATAGACCAGTATTTCGTTTTCTCGTTTTGAGCACGTTCCTTCTCATGACTAAATCTAAGAGCACTTGACAGTTCTGCGAAAACTTCTCTCTCCATTTTCTCCAAATTGTCAAACCGGGCTCGAAAAACACGTTCATCTTTCATTACAGCAAACTCCTACAATTTGACAAGTACTTGTACATGCTTATCAGTACCACATATCTAGACATGAACATGCAGACAAACTAATAAAATATCTGCTTACCCTCTTGATTAGCTCCAGGTACCGTTCATCGCCCCGAGGCGTTTTGTCAAGCTCAGCACGGATTTCGATTAGCTGATTTTGGGAGTCCATCAACTCCTTTGAGGCAAGCCTTCTTTGCTCTTGGCACTCAATGAATTTGGCTTCTGCCTACATCAACAACCAAAGTGCATTTAGTTTAAAACCTGACCATCAAGGACTACAATGAAGTCACTTAAAATGACAGGTTTAAAACACAAAATTATCATCGCAACCTGCAGGACCCTTGCATGAGCACTCTTCACTTCACTGATCCCTATAAATTCCTCGTAGTTGGTCATCACCCTGCCCAGTTTCACCTTCGTCTTTTCCACAACAATATCCGAAGAGGGCAGTTTGCTAATGTCCTTCGAAAGCCGGCTATTGATTTTATGCATCTGCTCGCCGATCGCGTTCTGCAACACCTCTTTCGATGGTACTTCATTAAGCCAACTTCTGACGGAGTTGTCCTTCGATAACATCTTACCCTTGGCCACCGCAGATTCCCACACTTTGAGGAGCTCAGCGACGACTCTTCCCTGAGACTGTGCCATGGTGAAGGACGCCTGTGATGAGTGAGGATCACCTTGTTTCAACTGCACTGACTGGATTTCAAACAGGGCCTGCAGCAGTGGTGCCTTCTATTCCTTACCGTTCAAAATTGTCATACTAGGTTTGTCGATAACAACAATAATATCCATCAGCTCGAGTATTTACAGCCGGCGTTTTGAGAGTTAAAAAGTACACCAGGCTATAACGGAGGATATATACCTACAAAAATGACCATTGCAATGACTGGTTGCAATTGTCACACAGTAATGAAATGTATCAACGATTGTAATTTGTTGACTGACGATGAAAAACTAATTTTTGTGGAAACAATAACTCATTTCAACCAGCCTAAACAGAAAGAAAACAGGAGTTGATGACGTGAGCATGGTTCCGATGTCAATCAGCCGACTACAGCTCTTCGCGGCATCCTTCAGCATGATCTTCGCTCAAGTGTCTTTGTCTTTGTTGAGCTGGACGCGTCTCTCGTTGCACATGTAGCACTCCAACATCCTCACCAGTACCATAGTGTTTTCGCATAATATGTGCGTAGGTATGTGTAAATACAAGGATCAGTTCCTCTGGCAATCAATTGTGAAAAGATAATTACTCGTCTTCAATCGCTTTGTATAAAAAGCGAAACTTTATTTGTTTTTTTGGAAATTATTAAATGTACAAAGTTTCAATGATTTGTAATTGCAAAATAGTTAAACATGTTTGCACTCCCAGCGTATTTATAATATGCACATCTTATCCATTTTTTAAACAACCTGACTTCCTCAACGCGGTGAACGTCCGGTTGACGATCTGAAAATTTTGCTTCCAAAGATTGTTCAGTTCTTTGAGGCGATCCACTTCTGTCTTGATTTCGGTGCAATTACAGTCAGGGTCCACGGCGTCTTTCAGCTCTTGCACATCCTTCTCCAATTGCTCCACCTTTTTGAGGAGCGTCGCAATGGTTTTGTGATTTGTCTGGACAATTACGACGGTGTGCTCCAGTTGAAGGCTTACTTTCACTAGTTGACCATGTATGCTCTGGTGGCTGTGAGCTATCGACTTAATTTCAGACTGCAGCGTGATGATTTGATGTTGAGTTAACCCTTCGGATTCAAAATCGCGTCGTGATTGCAATAGTAATTAATATTAATTAATAACTATACGTTAAATAAACGCTTTCTCGGTATTTACCCAACGTTTGATTTAGTCCATTTATACGACCATCCATAAATTGAATTGGATCCAAGGAATGACCAAAGCATAGAATGCTTTCCAGGAGCAAAATCGCACCTACCTTTGCCATAGGGAAAAAATTCAAATTTTTAACAGCCCTCATTTTGCAGATGCTTCAATTTTTAATATAATGACCAGTGAAAAAAATACTTGAGCCTGATGGGCACTCTAGTTTGAAATGAGTGGGTGGAAATGATGCAAACTTCGACAATGCTCTCATTTATTAACAACCTGTCGCATTGCCACCTGTGACTCCATTCGGAAAATTCAGTCAATAAGACCAGGTTCATAAAACAGTAAGAGTTGCAAAAAAAATATTTCAATTTGTTCATTTGACACAGAGATAAGCATTTAGTTTTTTAGCAGAAAAAGAGTTGGCACGGTCCACATTAATTGAATGTCACACACTTCAAAATCAAGTACAAGTGCACAACCTTGGTGTTCCTTGCGTGAGGCGTGAAAAGAAAATTCGCACTTTGAAGCGGATATTATATTTCAATAAAAAAAATCCCATCAAACCTGCGTGACCATGATATATGTGACCATACACAAATCCTTTCCTATCATAAAAAAGGGTAAAATAATGAGTATAAAACACCCTGTATATTCTAATAATTGGACCAGCAATCTGCTAAACAATGTTTTTATTATATTCTGCTTCATCCATGATTTGATTTATTTTATTGACTAGCTGCATGATATTCTACTAGTTATTTTTTCTGGTGAAAACCTTGATATATACGAACTTTGAATGGTACAAACAATTACGACACGTCAATTAATTTCGGCGTTATGAAATTTTATGTTAACACTGAAATGGATATTTAAAACTGAGCTCTGGCACAAGTAGATTGTACTTACCAACTTATGTGGCTTATGGCAATGAAAGTTATCACGGAAATAATGAAAAATTGCGTCATTTGTCTTTGAGCTTCAAACACTTCATATAAATGCTAAGTACGTAATGGAAACGTGGCCCAATGCTGCGTAGCACTACTTTCAAAATTGATTTAGGTAGTACTTGATGTGTCCTTCTTTTAACTTTAGGTGCAAACGTTTCATCAGGTTCAGCCAGGTGTTGGACGATCGAAGGATTATACAAACACAGAAGCGTGCTTCTGGAAATTAAATATTAATCAGACGTAAGTAATCCATGTAGTACATAACGTAAATAGTGTTGGCAATGTCATATTTGCTTCCTTCTTAGCATCGACCAATATTCAATTGTACGCAACTTGAGGACCAAAAGACGCCGTTTTTCATGTCAAGACAGCATAATTAAGTCATTTCAGTACACTGTTATATTATCATGCGGTTTTCTAGCGTGTCTGCTTTCACATGCACTTACTAATATTTTACAGACATGAGGACGCCACGCAAAGTTGTGACTTTTTAAAGCTCCTCGAGTTCTCATAATGTTCACTTTTTCTTTTGTTCATGCCACCTAACGCCCAACTTTAACTGAACTAATATTACATTACCAACTGTCATAATATCGTCACCCACCCACGGTTCCGTATATAATTTACTTGATTACAACCTTTCCATTGGAGAAACTTTTCCAACTTTCTGAGTCAAGCGGAACCACTACGTCAATATAATTACGAACTTTCAACGGTTATACATACGCAATGGAAAGGGTTCTTTAAAGAGTGATGTCGGTATAGATGTTCTTTACAACTCTAATTGTACATTATTGCAAAGGTGTCTACCTATCAACTTTGACAATTATAGGATTCACGCACATGTTTAACACACCTCCACACCCGGCAGTTAAGAAATAATTGTAGAACTTCACCACAGAAACCTCAAAACCGCAACTTTCATCGACTTGTGACGAAACCTAAATTTAAATGAGTTTTAAACCAAATTAAAGTCATAATAAATCTTCAAGTTCTTTTAAATTATTTAGTCATATTGTGAACCTCGTATTGTGAAGTTACAGCCCAAGTTCACAGTTTGGAGATGCGCCAATTTAATTTAAATTTCTTTTCGCAATGCACGCATGCAATTTTGTATAGAAATGATGTGCGAAAGAAAAGGTTACGACCTTTGTGTGTCATGTGATTCTCACTTTTCCACTCCTACCTTGTACCAAGTTCATTTTTCTCCACTCCTATATACACGAATGCATATGTAAGTAACTTCATTTGTGGTGTGGTATTGTAATATTGCTACGGGCACAATGCTTAATTTCTGTCAACTTCACCTAGCTGTCATAAGTATAGTGTCACCCCTTTTTCCTTACTAAAAAATTCAAAACTCAGGTGAAACTCGGAGGAAATCCCATTTTCTTCCTGTTCTCATAAAACAGGTAGAGACACTTTGTATGCGCCTTACTACAATCATGCCACTTTCATTGGCTTTTCCTTCCTCACTCAAGTCATCCATTGCCAACTGTGCATTCTTATTTGTGTCCCTCCGTTTTCAATCATAGTTAATATCTCAAGTAATAATGCTCTTCTTCGGTGTTATTCTAGTAACTGTTGAAGCGTTGGCGACAACAGTTAGGTTCAGCCAACAAAAGGAGTAGGCGGGATGTGGCATATTTTTTTCACGAGAGTAGTTGTGGAAAGTAAACGTGTGTGTCTCATCAATTACTCAGTCAGTGCTGACGGCAAAGGGATAAATACTCAAAATATAACAGGAGAAAGTTCCATCTACATTACTTGAGCGAGCGAGGACGGTGTATGCAAACATCTACTTTCTCCATGTGGAGCACACACCACGCCATCACAACAGTGTCACCATGCGCGTATAATATGTTTATTGACATTTTGTCGCGAATCCATAAAGAGGGAAAACATGCCAATGGCGAATTTACTACAAGACAGTTATCGAAGGATATTTTCCTTTTCTTCCGAGAAAATGTGAATAAAATATTTACCGTGTTGTTCCTTTTCGTCCAGTGAGAAATGGGAAAACTGTGTGTTTGCCAATACATTACATTGTTCTATGATGTTCTTGTTACGATAAGTAGATGCTAAACAAGGATGTTATGGCCATAAGAAGTCTCCAACAAGACCACAACGGTTGATATATATTTTACAATGTATCTTATAAATTTATCTTATCTTCCTGTTACTATACAGTGAGATAAGTCAAGGTTTGTTTTAACTGGAACGGGTATTCTTCAAGATTGACATTTGACTAACAAACTTTCTAAATGCATTAAAGAATTGAATGGGCAAGCCAGCTCTTGGCACACGTCCACAACTAACAAAAATATGGTTTACCTCTCCAATGGAAAAACATAATAACAGCAGAAGGCGGTTTTTAACATGTATAAATGGGACAGTAATTTCTAACTCCGTTGACTCTACATTCCAAAAATATTTCCCTTCAATTTGTCAGTCTGCCATGATTTCCACCGTTGTTTTCGCATAATGCACCCCACATTTTTGTGCAGTGTATTCGTACCTGTGACTATATGAACAAGAAAGTGAAATTGCGATGAGAAAGCCATGTCAGAGAACACGAAAGTACAAAAAAGAAAGTCAAAGAACTTGAGAAACTTCCGTATTAAGCCGTAGCTGGCACACTTTGTCCGACATTATCCTCCGTCTCTTGTTTGTTGTGTAGCTAGGCCGGTGTAAAACCATATACATCGAGGGGAGTTTGATGTTACTCCTGACTTCTTTTCTTACGTTTTAGTATACTAAGGAAAAAGTGGGCTTCAAAAAGTGACGCATGGTAGTCACATTGGGTATTTCCGCGTTGCATGTCCGCTTGATATAATGCCCGTAATTTATATTTTTCCTTTTACTTTCACATTCAACCGTTGCAGACAAGCATTTCAAGACGCTCAAATGGGATCGAAAAAATCTTCTACATATTTCGTACGATTACATGAAAACTTTACTTCTTCAGTACAACTTCAGTACAGACTTTAAGATTATGGTGATCTTGTCGAGATTCGTGTATCCAAACTTAAATTACCCCTGTAGGATGAAAAACATAAAGAAGAAAGTTGGCAAATGACTGTGTGACAAGAATAGATAGATTGTGGTTTAATTTTATCCGAAAACATGTATTGCACGTTCACTAATTTTACGGGGCACAACAGGAAAATGAGCTATTGTGGTTTATGGAAATTACATGACCATTCTTGGCTATATATATATATTACGGGCTGTCTACCCAATTGAAGTTACTAAAGAGAGATAGAGAGAGTATGGAATGGGTTATTGTGCTTCATTCATTCATTATACTCCGTTTTATGGGTGTCATAACTCCCAAAGTTAGTGGAAGAATATGTGCTATTTCTTTGCAATACAACAGTCCCCCAAAGTTATTCAACTCTCGCTTCTTCCAAGTCAAATTATAAGTTTGCTTCCATACAAAAATATTATCATTATTATGTGCAGAATTGGGTATATAATGCATTTATAAAAATTGACTATTGACGTTCACTGCCCTAGAAAGGCCTGTGTGTGCGAACGGGAGTCAATAGCTTGACTAGTTCGCTCGAGCCATTCGCTACGTCTGAACTGAGCGCAAGAAATCGCCTTTCGGTATGTAGACGAAATAATTCTCCTCCAGCACTACAAGCGAAAAATGTTGTTCTCCATGTCGTCGCGACAAAGTTGGAGAAAGTTTTAGTAGGATTCAGTCGTCATACGGGTAAAGTTCTCCGCATGATTCATGCTTCGTAAATACTAGTTCTCTTTGGCAATATCTCTCCATTTTAACAAGAGATAATCTTTATGCGCATTTAAAAATGAAAGGCTTGTTACTCTGGAACGACTACGGCTAGTAGGGTGGTGCTAGCTTCGGTGGTTCGCAAATATTTTAAACTAATAGATTTTCACCTTTCGTCAAATGTTACGGGTTCATTACAAGGAGAGACAAAGTGTAGTAATGTGTCGTGTGTTTTCTTATTTGTTCAGAAATTATTAGCAGTGAGTAAAAGTCAAGTGTCACGTCATGCTTGGGAGAAGTTTTGAGCATTGCCATGACTGTTTTCTTTGTTTGATGATGTCCCTACCAACATTACGACAGTCCGTGTCACTTCATTAATAAAACAGGGGAAAGTGAAAGGAAAGTGGACATCATCATGGGCACGGGGCAAAGTAAAAGTTCGCCTGACGTCCAGATGCGAATGAAGATGGAGAATCGGTTCAGTGACGATGACGACGACGTGGGAGCATTTCGACTTTCCTCTGAGCGTGACAGATCACTGAGGTCGAAGTCGAACCTCTCCTTCCATACCGCTGACCGCATGCAGGGGGAGGAAGACGAGTACTTCACCAAAATTTACAACAAGAAGGCGGAGAAATCCTTGAGCTCCTTGAATGGATCGTTGCCATTTGGAGGGGTGAAAAGCGCACCTCCAACAGGTTCCAAAAAGGAGAAAGATCCGGAAGTGGCCGCCGCTATTGCGGAGCTGGAGGAAACCTTTAAAGTGCTTGGTGAAGGTCCTATTTCACCCCCAAACTCCAATGGCACGGAAGGAAATGGCGATGAGAACTCATCCGCGGACGATAGTAGCTCGATAGAATCCCCTGTGCCGAACCCGGAAAATTTATATGAACAAAGTAACGGGAATTCGACGCTCCATTTTAGTCCAACAGACGGGCGTCTTGGCAATGAGCCCAACGGGGCGCAAAACTGTGACCCTAACGGGGAGAACTATTCCAGGCGTCATAGTCGAGGGAACGACAGTAACACTCAAAGTCTCACGCTGAGCAGCAGTGGGTCTTCTTCGTATTTAACCATGAGTTCCAGGAGCTCTGACCTAAAAACAAGTGCTGTTCCAAACCACACTAATTTCAAACGCAGCAAAAATCACAATCCCCACTCGGTTTTGTTGCAACAAAGGAAGGAATTCCAGAAGCGTCAAGGTGATAATACCATCAACGCTAGCACAAACTTGTCAAGTGTGTCCTCGAAAACGGATTTCAACCCAGAAGACTGGACCTATGAGCCGGTACGTGGAGTGCAGTGATAAAAATGTTTTACCACTACCTTGAGTTTAATGGTCTCGTGCCTATAAAGCGAGCCTCGTTTTATTTTCAGTTCCTATATATTTATTTGTAACTAATGATGGTCAAAACAGTGAGTATTAGGAACGGCTTTGAGTATGCGGCAGCTACAGGTACAAATATTAGGCACATTTGTAGGTATCTAACCATGCGTATACGGAAATGGTACGTAGATGTTGGTGTAACATCTATCCTCACAAATTCATTGATTCCCAGGATATAATTATGAGATTATTTTTCACGAGATTGAAGGGTTCAATTGCGTCCACATTTTACGCATTTTGTTAGATTTGAGCTCTGATCACATATCTAAATCATCTACTCTCATACCATCCATTCCACCGATTAAATAGTTTTACATGTTCAGTTATTCGATTTATATAAATTTATAGAATATATACAATATATACTGAGTTAAACCGGTTCACAAGGTCACTAATTGTAAGACAATTGAACATAAGTTACAAAGTATCCATGCAATCATGTAAGCCTTGGTGTCCATGCCTTCAAGTAAAAATCATGTATAATGAGGCCTGATGAGGTGTCTGATCGTGATAGCAGACTGAACCAAGCTGAAAGTAAAGAAATGTGTAGATGCAATGATTACGAAGTGTTTTGTTGTCGTAATAGTTCAGCAACAGAAAGCAATATTTTGGTCTACCGTAATTACTGCATAATAAACATAGCTTGTAACTTATAAGGTGCAAGTGCCGATCAATTTTCATGATTTGTTGAAGCTAGGTGTTGGAGGTTTCCCACACATGTAGATAACATGAAAGAATTAGTTTCCCCGGAATTCCTTAAAGCACCACGGATGATCACTAGCAAGAATCCCCATTAGATTGTCCCCGTAATAGCTTGTACATTTATTTTGATTTATCATTAATGGCAGGTAATGTGTCGCCAGGTCAGCCTTTGGGTACAGTTTCGTGCTAATGCAACTCTTTGTCGGTCGAATTGTTCATTTCATATTACTGCTGAAAATCGTTCTATGCTAAACAGCAAATCTAATCACTACTCTAACTGGAATGTATGCTTTATGACGCAGCCCAAGATCGATGGCTTTGACGTGGCGAGGTTTAAGGCAGCCAATTCCAAAGAGACTCGGACATCGATAATACCAATTATTGTTCGGTAAGAAGCCTCTCATAGTTTATCTATGCGAGCAGATAAACGATTTAGTGATTTTGTTCAATAATAGGCATTGTGTTATGGGTTCTTGAATTATGATGTTGTGAGTCAGTCGCCCTTCATTGTATGTTTACAATAAGCGTATATTCATTCCCGGAATCACGCCGGATTGTTTTTGTGCAGAAAAGAAGAAGACAGCGGCTACTATTCAAGATCTCCAGACATTCCATCTTATACCAAGGACGAGTTGGATTTAATTGCATCGTTGGAACGCGAAGTTTACTGATTCAAGTAGCTACATTTAAGAACACGTATATTATGCTACTGTAAAATGTCTTCAGAGTGCCATGACAGTTTAAATGAATGTACCTGAATAAACCTTTTTTTCGTAATTATGTGTGCAATGATACATATCTCTCAAAGTGGAAAGAGTCCCATACAAAACCTTTGGAAATGAGCGTTGTGTTCTGGGATAATATAATATGTGATGGTTTTTCAGCGCCAGCAAGGGGCAGAGTATTAGTAAAAATGACCATCGTCATACCTGGATATACCTTCAACAGTCTCCATTTTATTGTTTCGCAGTCGTCGAGAATGTTTTACAAGTATAAATTGGTCAAGCAATATGAAAGAACATTTTTCAAGGTGCACTAACGGAACGACTTGCAGGTGAGATGTGAAATATTCATAAGCAGGTAGAGATCAAGTAAAAAATTATTCAAAGTTTATATAAGTATATATAAAAGTATATCAAAAATATCCCTTGGATGCTTCCCTATGTTTTAGTCCAGGAAAAGCTATGAATAACATGAAGCTTTCCAACTAGATATATAATATACATACATACTATTGTGAAACGGGAAAAAGCAAGATTTTCCTGTATAAAGCGACTATTTCCTATTTCATCACTAAAGCCTCCTTAATGCGCCTTCAAAAGTGCCCATTCGCGTATTGCTTGTACATCATGCATAAAGGTTCACATTGTCATTTAAAATGTCTTCTGTAGATCATCTAAACTTGCATACTAGAAACAACTGTTTATCTAGGGTAACGCCCAAATCAATCTCGTTTCATTTTACCCAATTTATGCAGCGAGTTAACTGAGATTTTAAAACTCTAAAGTCCTAAAAGCCGCATGTACGATAAACATGCCTAGAGCTATAAACCCCTGAGTGAAATAAAATAGTGCATAGTGTCACAAACTCCACGAACCGAATAGATTTACTAGTAGTCCTATCCTATCAACCTGCTTGATTACATAACAATAACACAAACACAAATATATGTACTCATAATCAAAAGGTAAAATGTTTAATAACAGATGAGAATCAATTGTAATACTAAACTGCAGGACGTAAAATTTTTGCTGGGCAGTCCTCCGATTGATTAAAGGAATGACATTTTGCATATAATGGGATTCGTGTTTTCTGTTCTAGTACAGTATTCGAAGTCTTTTTATGAGCATTCAACACTAGGAGTCAGGAAACTAAAACTAGACAAATAACATGAACCGCGACACGTTACAATCACGCATCTCATAAAACACGGTGAAATACTATCGAGCTACACTTACTTAATGTCTTACTCGATTTGCAGAAACAATGTCCGGGGAAATGGGATGTTTCGGCTTCCTATTTGATTGCTGATAAGCATTAGATACAGATGTTCCTATAAAACAGCAAACAGATATTGAATTGATATTTTCAAGATGTGCCTTATCATGTTGACAAATTTACATGCAAACAGTAAAAACTTAAAGCAAAGCTAGAGAGGCATTGGTAACTGGAGCGGAAATTCTAGAAAGCTGAACCATAATAAAAACTCCAACAAATAAGTAAACTGAAAGAACTAGTTTCACCAAATTCTGCATGAATCCATCATTCCAAGTCTCGTAAATAATATCACAATGTTCAACCTGTTATACAGGTTTGTGTCAAAAGAGTTTCCGAATAAAAAACAATTCGGAGTAAAACATACTTAAATGTGACACATCACAAAGCAAGTCCCACATAAAAATTAACGCGCAGTTGGACTAGCTACAAACATAGAGACGGATACAGAAAATAAAGCATAATAAAAACTACGTTGTATAAATAAATGACATACTTGTCACACGTCGCTTATTTTCAGAAGCAAAAACATCTTCTGCAGACGTTTCCGACGCTGATCTCTTTCTCTTTCGTCTACCCGCGACGGATGGTCTCGGTCCCGTTTCTCCACGGTTTTCATCGTGTGATTCCACGGATTCGACATCTGACTCTAAGAAAGCATAAGTTTACTTAGTTTTTTTTTTCGGCCAGCAGAAAATACTTCGCGATTCTTAATACCTACCTTCAGGTTTGACGGGAGGCAGAGAACGCTGAGATCCGCTTTCCTAATGACAAAATAAGCGACGTAATATATATCAATTTTTGTTCAATCCGTGCCACCAGAAAGTAAAAGTGACTTACAATTTCAAAGCATGTTTTAAAGTGACTTATGAATTCGACCGCTAAATCCTTAGCTTGAGGGACACTCTCATGTGCAACTAATACATTCACAGTTAGCTTTAAAAAATCTCGTCGAATTGACTGTTGCGTCCGATTAACTCCAGTCTCAATCTTGCGCTTGATAGTTTGAAAGTCCAGCGGCCTAAATTGAAATGAGAAAACAGGTCAATCAGCTCTCACACTTGTAACATTGGTTAAAACAATTAAGGGAATTCTTACTGTTTCAAAATTTTGTTGGGGTCATCCTCTATGTACTTTTGAAGTCCTGTTGCTGACTTATGACTAATTATCTTAACGAGAAGGCTCAACATAGACTTTCGAAAAATTTTATGGTTTTCATCATCCCTATAAATGCACCACCAAACATATACACAATAATTCCAGTTCGGTTCGTGGAAAAACAAGTTTCCTTTTAAAATATTATTCAAAATTACGCTATTGGAGCTTGCAATGAAGGATGAGGTTCCGGCCCAGTAACACTCGTAGTAGTTGAAACACGGCTTCTTGTAGCCCTTGTGGAGGTGGGCTCTGATTCACTCTGCCCTTCCGAATCACCCACAGACGCAAGTTTTGGGCGTTTCTCAGACGGCACAGAACCCCCCTTACTCGCTCGAGCTCTACATAATACGAATCTTGTCAGAAAACCATTTACAAGAAAGTTCGGATAGTTTTGTAGCAATTTTTTACTAAATAATACCTGGTGATACGTTTACCATCAGCACCTTCCTCTGAGTCAGCATCCCCGTATACAGCCTGCCTTTCTTCGTTGAGTCTCTTAATACGGGACTACAAAATGGCATTGTAGTAAAATATTCTATTATATTATACCAGAGTGTGACCATAAAAATTTCAAGGATTACAAAATATTAATACTATAGATTTCGACGTTCTTGATTTCTTTTCCTTTCCGCCAAAGGAAGACTCCGATGGAGCTTTTTCGGATCCGTGTCCAGTGGCACTGGCCTCACCATTTTCTTCGGAGGGAGCTCCTTCAGTAGCAGCGTCATGAATCTTCAAACTGCTTCGAGTCAATCGCTTGCTAAGTGAATTTTCATCCATGTTCTGAAAATCAAAAAAATGCTGTGAGCAGGTTATTCTTATTGCAGCATAACAGTAACCAGGAATGACATTTAAAAAAAAACTTGCCGTAGCGTCTGACGGAGCTTCAGAAGACGCTGTCCTTCCTTTCCGAGAGTAGGTTTTAGCTATAGGATATTTATCTTCTCTTTTCTTGATACTATTGTCTATTGTCACAAGCTCTGGATCATCCTCTTCATCCATAAAATCCAACAGTTTTGGGTCCACCTGCGAAAGTGGTGATGGCGGTTTCGCTGAGTAAACCCGAAGTTGTTTGGGTTTCGCTTCTTGCGTCACTTCCAGCTCTACGTCGTCTTTTACACCTTCTGTTTCTAAACTTTCAGATTTGTCGTTAGTCTTCTCTTCAATAGTGGTAGCATCGGCTTTTAACACCTGAGTATTTATTGACACTTTAACCGCTTCCTTTTCAGCGGGGACTGATTTGGTCGGAGTAGCGCCCCTGCGACTACGAAGATTAGGTGTATTGGTCTCTCCGCCTGACGGTTGTCTTGTCACCGTTTTCTTGCCCAGTTTTTCTTCGTCAACAGCGTTCTGTTCTACCAGTTGTAATGAAATATAAGCATTCTTGTAGAGAAACTGTAAGTGTATTACAGGTATAAGGTCTCTCCGCCTGACGGTTGTCTTGTCACCGTTTTCTTGCCCAGTTTTTCTTCGTCAACAGCGTTCTGTTCAGATGGTTCGGGAGAAGCATGTCTACCGGAAATTCTCGTAGAAACCGGTCGACCGGGCCCGGCTGGTTTTTTTGGTGTTCCTTTTCCTTTGGTATGTAAAGAGTCCTCAACAATTTCGACGTTTTCATCTAAGTAATGTACAGATCAATTTTTTTAACAACCTGATTTAATGTTGAGTTGTCGAGTCAATTAAACATTTGTCTCATAGTTACCCGAAGAATTAAGATCTATCACAACAATTTCGGGGTTTGACGTCGACGTCGACTTGGAATCCAATTTTGTTGGTTCGACAAGGTCTTCCACATCGGTCACCGTCTCTGGAATCACCAATTTAGACTTATCGCCCCTCGTTTTGTCACTGGATCCACTTCCTGTGTTCACTTCTATCATTTGATTTTTTTCCGACGACCTTTTGTCAGCCTCAGTATCTTCCGGGCGAGAATCTGAAAGACAATTAATCGAATATTTTATCTCCATAATATACAAACATATTACGACTAAAGTCTTGTTTTGTCATACCTGCGCCATTAGTGTCAATTACTGAAGCTGTAATATTTGTAGAATCTTCTTGAGGTATAGATTCACCTTCAGTTCCTACAAAACAAGCACTCTGTTGTTGTACACACCAGTTGTAATGAAATATAAGCATTCTTGTAGAGAAACTGTAAGTGTATTACAGGTATAACTTACCTTGCACCGTGTGGGTGACAACGGAATCATTAGCATCCTGCTTAGAATCTGGTAAAACAGAATTACAGTGTAGTTAGTATTTGATTAATTAATAATTACACAACTGAATATAGGAAGAAAGCATGTCAACTTGGAAGCTATGCTTGAGACAAAGAAACTTGCAACACCATTGTTGATCAAGTACGCATTCAACACCTTTACATATACCTGACACAGTTCGGTCCTTGCTACTGCCTCTTGTTGCTGGCCTCGAGGGAGATTTACTAGGACTTCCTTCTGCTCTCTTGGAAGGAGAAATTTCCGACAAAGGCATTCCAGCATTGGATACCGGCAACTCTAATAATTTGGATAGCGTAGGAGCAGCACATGCTTAAAGTAGCCAAGAATACGGACGTAATATAATCACACATATATAAAACTATTACCAACAACCCTGATAAAAGCTACTATATGCCCAATTTTAAACAATAAAGCATTCTTGGAAGAACCATGTTTCACAAACTATGTGAAACGTTATTGTAACCAGCAGAGTTGATTCAAGAAAAGATAATAGTTAAACAAACGAACTGACTTGAAGAACCCTGAATGACAAAAGGCCTCACCTGAAGATGTTCTCCTTTGTATTTCCTCTTCTGACGTGCCCGCTATGGCAGAATGAACTAATTTATTTAGCTCTTGTGATACTTCCGTTGTAGATATCGTACCTAAAGGTTTGTTCATAACGTCAGCAGTTAGTCATTCAATCTTATACAGTTTCCAAACGATCATAAGAAGTGATGACATTGAAAACTTTGACGTGTATCTTACTTTTCGTTAAGTCAGCTACAACCTCTGTGGCCAGCTGAAAGAAACAACAACAGAAAAATTAACGCTCAGTACAAAAATAAAGGATTCGTTATTCCACGAGAGAAAAAATACCGAAGTAATCGGGCCCGACTTTTGGTTCTTGAGTGAAATCAAACGCGCAAGCTTAGACAAAGCATAGTCCACTGAAAGAGTTGTTAAACAATTATTTAATCCTCTATATTACGTAACTTATTAATATAGCCAATTAAAGACACTACTTAAATACGAACCTGCTTCTCCGCAGTATTTGATCATCCCTAAAAGATCGGAAACTCCTGTCATTTCTTTAATTAGCTCCTGTTCAGCCAAAGCCACTGCAGTTTGCTCAGCATGTGACGACTCAAATTCATCTTCGTTCTCAGTATCAGAAATAGAATCTCCATCACTTTCCAAAACAAACAGTATTAAACGTTGACTCAATCAACACGATCCATTAAAACAGTTAAATATAAAAACTATATTTAAAATCTGATCATACTCTAAATTCATTAGTTCCTCTGGAAATGTGGAACAGTTTGTAGATTCCATTTGAAACAGTTCTTTAACTTCAGCTACGTAAACATTTCGTAGTATGGTATCAGTGATTCCGCTGGTTTTTACAAGGTCTGCAAAAACAATTTCCACATCCATTACTGCTAATATTATGTTGCAGTAACAATATCGCATTTAGTATTAATAAGGCAGCTCATTCTGCATCCTTTTTTCCTGTTTCCTAATGTCTGCTAATAATTTCTACCTTGAATGTCACGGTGAAAACAAAATACTGGTAAACGGCTACAGAATGAACTGATGACCCAATATAAACATGATATAAATAATATGTAGTTCCTAACCGCTACTAATAAATGCACCACAGCCCCATTTGGCACACTTACCGTTTGCTGTACAGGCAAGCATCCAAAGCCTTTTCTGAGACTCAGTAAACTTCTTAGGAGCTTTAAAAACCGCCGTTACACTACCAATTCCCACTTGATATCCATTTTTCATAAGAGAGCGATATTGAGCCTCGCAAATCTCCTGCGAAAAGTTTTCTCCGAAAAGTTGAATGTTTTCCTTTTCAATTGCCGCAGCGACCTTGCTCCTAGTATAATATAAATCATGACGTCGTCAATAACATAGCGAACGGATATTTGGTTATATCAATAAATTATGATTCCCAGCCCCTACCAATCCGGAGGATCTGTCCATTCCTCTCCATAAAGATAGTGTAAAGCGCTCAGCAGTATCAAGTTTCTTTCACGAGAAATATTTCTCATATCCGCAGTCTTCTCCGGAGTAACGGATTGGTCCACATTCGTACCTCCACACTCTTCAACTTTCTTGTCCGAAACCGGTTCAAGAGCTTTCTCCATGGTAGTCAACATGTAAATTCCTGTCGTCCTGCGGATATCACATTTAACAAAACGATAGTGCAAGACACCATCAACTTTGCCAGTTGGAAAGCGCAGTAAAATTATAGTATTAATTGATAGCTGATAAAAGGTACAATCTATGAAGTAAAAAAGCCAACACTTACAATCAAATGTTAGACAACCTTGACCACTTTCAACATTGTCAATTGTGCGCTATCAACTATTCAACTGCTATCAGCTGAGCACAGTCAGCGGTTTGTCTCCAGTTAATCTCACTGCAAATGTAACAACGAAAAAATTCAAACACTTTCTCGAGCATAAGGGCAGCCCAAGGATTAGCTAACTAACAACTGAATGACAAATGAAAACTAAAAAGTGATGGAATAAAAGATTCAGTTGACAGTCAGCAGTTCAAACAAGATGCAGAATCACACGGCAAGCTAACCGAAGAACAATGTCAAACGGACAACCATCAACTCTGAACCTTGAACGTGCTCCCTTGTTCTATGAATGACAACCTTGTCTTCAAATTCTTCAAATTGTACTGTCACCGTCAAACTCAACGAACGTTGACACAGTCTGCATCTACGGTCGTTTGCACAGTTTCCCAACTAAACTCACTGTCCAGCTATCTTCTCGAACGCTAATCACTAATTGCCGTTTAATGACAGCTGAATCACCTTTAAATTGACTTGAAAGCGACAGTACGTGAACTGAATTTTTGTAAACAAAAAATCTGAAAACTGAAATCCTTATCCTACTCTCCGCTTTGAATAATGCCGACCGTCCAAAAACTCAAGCTGAATTTTAGAATTTTATTCTTCCGCCTTGTTCACACAGTGTGTTGGGGCAATGGGAGACCAAAGTAACCCCATAGCTGTGTTAACTCCGCATAGCCTCAAAGGGGAACAAAGAGCTACCCACGCCGTAAGATGCGAGAACCATGCATTTCTTCCGCGACGTGAGTGGTCTGAATAAATGTGAGAACTGTAAATTTTTAATTGTAATTCAGTTTTTATTGGAGTTTTGTTATTTATAAGATGACATCCACCCCTTCCTTCACCCCCTTCTCTACAACACTTCAGCAACATTTCACCATACAATATATCGCGCTGAATATACACGTTCAAGAAGTATAATATGCACTCTTTTCTCGTGTAGTACTCGTGATCTGAATTAGTGACGCGACGCGTGTAACCTTAATTACAATTCATTTTTCCTTTGTTCTTTCGTACATTTATAAGCTTCGCTTTTAGCTTCACTATTGACTCAAGATTGTGATGACTGACACGCTAAAGTACAACTATCTCTATATCAACACAGGTAGCTTTTTTGTATATCGTTTTAAGTTGTGTATTAAAAGTATATTTTCACATCAACTACCCACGCACACACCTCTGCACCTGATATTCCGTAATATTTTATTTCCAGAACGTCTGGACTTGCTCTTATCCAAACAGCGTTTGTGTCCAGGTCTTTTTGCGCAGGTTGAATGAGGAGGGCAAGTGAATTTTAGCCCACAAAATATTCAGTCCAACATCATGCATATACATATACATGCATCATGAGTGTCGACACCGAGGACGATCATCTTCTTCATAAGTGATCGTCCGTCCTTCAGTGTCAGTGAACGGGAAACAATAATATTTGAATTTGTCGTATGTCGACGTTTTAAAATTTGTAGGTACGGTTGAAGGTATTCCGTTGACAGCGGGTAGTGGCTAAATTTTTCTATCTGTTGTATCGTTAAATTTTCACTTTCATAGATTCTTCATCATACGCGAAATATGAAGAAAATCGTTTTTTTTTTCTTTCATTTCGGGCACATTCTAATATCAACCATCAGTCGTTAAGTTGTTGAATGACTTACTTTAATAGCTATATACTGTTGTGTTGTAGTTTGCCTGAGAGGATCCACAGTAAATTGACTATTTGGTACTGGTGCGGTACATACTTTACTAATGATTACGGCTGTGGTTGATACAACAAATTTAAAAGGGGATATCCACTTATGGGAACTCATAAAGATCCAGTTCACTGAAGAGCAAAGATAGTTTCTGCTTTTGACAACTGAAGCACCAATTAGTATTAGTACATCTCACTGAATTCAGTACCTGGACAAGTTTCAGCGAAACGCTGTACAAACTATTTTGTTGAGATGTGTATTCAAAACTGGAGTCCTGACTACGCATTGCTAGATACAAGTCAAAAATTTACATTTATATAAGCCAACGTCTTGCAAATAAAGTTGGCTTGCAGCGAGTTCCAAAACTCAAGCACCTACACATACAAACTAATAAGAAAGGCGTTCCTTATTGCCAAGAATTTTAAATTACTCTATGTGATTTCACAGATTTCACACATGGCTCTTCGCCTGCACCATAATCTTTTGTATCTATGACTTTTAAATCAGTACGGAGACAATGCGTTTACTTGTATCAGAGCAAATTACACTAGCTGTAACTATTATCCGTAATATATAAAAACTCAACATCAACATCAATTCAGACTAAAACATTTCCATGAAATGTGTTGCTACGGGTTCCTCAACGTGCTCAGGAGCTCGCACAACTACGTAAGTATTGAATGAATCACGTACAAGTAAAAACTACAGAAAATTAAAAGAATATTATACTTTTCAATGTATGTCTACTGCACATTTTAGCACCAACATTACAACATTCTGCCGTCATTTCTCTACTCATTGGAGAAGTACTCCAAATGAGACGCATTATTATTATAACCAACTCGTCTTTCCGGAAACAATAAAATAGACCATTTATACCTTCGACCGCGTACGCCCTTGGAATCAAACATTTGTGTATATTCTCTGTGGGACAAGTGGTCGAGTAATGAGACGTGATACGACCAGGCTGAGGGCTTCTACCACGACGACGAGTGAGACCTTATGAAACTTACATGTAATTTGAAATATATAATATAACAGCTTCAATAACACACAACGCATCCTTCAAGATGTAGTAAGTAGCCTAAAACTGATTTATAGCTTCTTATGCCATATTCAATTCAATCGTTGAAGTCCATTCCTTCAGGTTGGTGAAACGTGTCGTCGGTCTCGACCGGTTGTCCAAACATTGGATCACTGCTCCCCGTAACTATACTACGATCCTCGTCCATCATGTCACAAATGTTTCGGTCAAAATCATCGACGGGATACGACACTGGTTCCTGAAAATAATATAATACAATAAAATGTCCAGTGAGTTCTGTCCAGGCATGTGGTATAAAGAGTTAAATTCGTGAATGCGAGACAAACCTGTTTAATTGTAACATCTGAACTCAAAAGGTTAGTAAGTTCGTCTGGTGTGCTTCCGGATTTCCACGTCTTTATTTCTTCCGGGACCTGGACACCACTGTGTTGGCATATTTGTTCATAACGCTAAAAGTCAAGAATGATACACATGAAAACTTTTACAGCAATGCATAGAATTATACTCATAACCGTGAGTTGCCAAAAAAAAAATCTTCAAAATTCACCTGAATTCTTTGCAGCAACTCTTTCCTCTCCTGGTCGGCTTTCAGTAGTTGATGATGTAATAGTTCATTGTCTTGCTTTAAAACTTTAGTGTAATCCACACTTGCCTTTAAAATCGATCCTTTGTTTTGCTTCACTTCACCAATTCGCTCGTGATGCCTACATAATTCACCAAAAATACCAGTCAAACAAGCTAAATAAAAATGATTTGCAGGTCATCGAACAAATTGATGTGTTGTGCCTTCACCTTTCGTTCGCTCTTGGAAGAAGTCGACTTTGTTCGGTGATCATGTCATTGATGTGGAAGCGACGCTTTCGCTCGACTGTAATTTGAAGACACAATTACAAGTACTGACAAAGACAGTGAGAAAGAGCAGAGTGCAAGACACATAATAAGTAGTTACTTTTGTTGTGATTATCCTTCTTGATTCTGTCCTTGGAGACTTTCACAGGTTCCTCATTCCCTGACCCGTCCTTGGTTGAGTCCGCCGGACAACTTGTACTAGCCTCTGGAACCCCACTAACTCGGTTGAAGCCAGGCTGAGGGAGCGATGCGACGTGGTCAGATTTCTGAAACTGGTCTCCAGTCTTTTCATCGCTTAACAGCAGATCCAGTATGGATTCCTGCAATAAGCAATTCGGATCCTCACATTAGCGTTCAGAATGCTATTTGACAAAATTATTGAGTAGTAGCTAGTTCACTGTCTCTCCACAGTTCACCTCACTCAAGTTCCTCAGCTTTTCATTGAAATCATGAAGTCTCGCTCTCTTAATTACAATCGCCTTTGGAAAGAACCGTTTCGTTAATTTACTCTTCGATTTCTCCGATCGCCCTTTACTCTGCGCTACAACAAAGTACGGCATGCTGATTTCAATGATGTCACACACGAAACCGCTTTATCACAACAGCAACAAGCCCCACCAGTAGTGATGCACTTGGGACCGTTATGAGCACGGTTTGTTGTCTAAAGCCAAATCGTATGTACAACTGAAAACATGAGCTTGCGTGCGCGACCCTCGCTCACAAATTCAAGCCGCATGCCCATGTCACATAGAGTCGAAGAAAGGTTGTTCATCACCGCCATTCCTATATACTCGCACTGCCGTAATATAATATTATACAGATTGTAAGTTTTAAGCCAGAGAGTTTGGTTCGAACTTGGAACATCTTGCATACAAATGCCATTAATAAATTTACATCATAGCCGACGACGACTATTATAAGCACATGCATGCAGCAGTTTAATCTGCTCTCTTCCATTATGAATCTCCTTCACTAATGCTGTATTTTTATGCATAAGTCTTCGAAACGAGTATTTATGATCCGTTGTGTGTATTAAGTAGAACTAACTGGGACAGGAAAATCTCAACGTGTGTGGAATCAACTGAAACACGTTGCTCTTCCCGTGCAAGCCCAGAGAGGATTGTGAAAAGAACCATTAGAAGCACTCGGCAAGAACAAAATCCGCTACAAAACCTTCATGTAAACTCTGCAAGTCAAATAGTTTCAAATGGAATGGTTTCTCGCAGTGCTGACGAGAAATGATTTCGCATTGGTGAAGTTTACCCAGAACCCTATCGCATCCTTACGATGCACGCACCTCATTTTCCTCTCGAGGTCGCGCTTCCAATGGAGGAGTATTATGTAAAACATGATCAAAACAAAGTTCGATTAATGTGAGAAAAAGCTTGAAATCTGGAATTACTGACAACATATCCCTTGATCAAATTTACATATATAAAACCAAAATCATTACATTTATTTAACGGTTAACAAAACTCAAAGGTTTGGAGTAGTGAAACACAGCCCTATACATTTTCAACGCCGGTGTAACAACTCCACTTTTCGGTTTCAGCAAATCTCCTACCAAAGCATTTTGATTCTACTCAAAAGGGAAAAAGATAATATAAAAAACAACAGGAATTGCATGTTAAATGTGATGCCTATGTATGTATATATCCTGCGACGTAAAGAAAAAATTGTTTTTTCATGAGACAAATACAATTTAATCGTAAAAGAGTTCGGTAAAGAGGATTATGGGAAATCAAAAACTGATAATCCCTTATCCTGACAAGACTCTATGATTGGCTGATTTTTGGTGGGTGTGTGCTTAGAAGGCTGTAATCAGCATATGGCTAGAAAAAGGCTCGTCTCATGTCTTACGTAAATGTGATTTAAAAACTTGAGATTACATGTGACGCTGCTGGAGCTAAATTGGAACTCATTTGCATGCATTTGAATAACACAGCTACGACAAGCATGAGTATCCATACGCTTCATTCATGGAGACAGAATCACTCCAGGCCCATCTCTCTGTGCACGTGTCGATGTCGTACATTGCATATCTCACTGTCACTTCCACGCACCACCCCCCCCCCCCCCCCCC
>JAHZMW010001806.1:0-12671 GCA_027743745.1 Alloscopus bannaensis | reverse complement strand
AACCAGCATATTCTTTTTCAACCAATTTCGCAATTTAATTAGGGGAAAATTTGTGTTCATGTTTACCACAACCATGGAGGTTTTAGCGGAGGTGTGTTGCAACCTTGAATCGATTACCGGCAGTTGCTAGGTATAACCCTTAAATCACGTAAATGGTGAGAGTTGTGATGAGTGTTTTATAAGCAAATATGATTTTCTGGGGTATCCGGCGTCAATTATCCGTTATATCTACTAATATCCGTAATATCTATCTCGTCTATAATAAAGTTTTCTACTTTCAGCGCTGGTATAACTCGCAGGCTGATTCTATGTATAAATTTTAAACGTTTGTTATTGATTCATCTAAAATAGCTAACTACTATTTAAGCTTTTTTGCCATATTGGAAAATTAGAAATTATGGCATGGATCCTATGAAAATATTGCCATTTGATTTCACCAGATTGTTGGCGATGACTCATCGCTAACAATATGGTGAAATCATCGCCGTTGAGTATGGCTCGGTCGAGTTTTTATTTTTTGTTTTTGCATAGTAACAAATTGAGAAGAAGTAAAAAGCTACTACATGTAAATAGCAAATAAGATAACGTTTTCAAATTTTGAACAACGTAGGCTTGAGGCTCGGAAATCATTTTTATGCTTATAACTCTACAAAGAGTATGGTTTTTTGTATAGTAAGGAGAGAGATGACGTAAATGAGAGATTGTAGCTCTCTTTGTAACGCCCCATAACCAATCGGTGTGTAAACACCTTATTCGTTTGACCAATGAAAAGCTATCCACATTTTGGAAAACAATAGAATCATAGAGTATGGGGCAATCTGAGGCGCGCCACATTTTTACCATTACGTCATTTCTCTCCTTACTATACAAAAAACCATACTCTTTGATAACTCTATTATTCTAAAACGGCTAAAAGTTTTACAAATCCTGATTTCAGAAAGATGTCAGGAATGAATTACGCCGCCTGACACATAAGCAGCCCATGACACCAACCAAAATAAGGTAAAGTGAGACAGGACATTTCCACAGTAACCTAAATCGAGTGACATCTTTAAAGAAAACCTCTCTCGTATATACAACAAATTTGGCATTGTGTTTAATTTTCATGTATGAAAGCCTGAGGAATCTGCCTTTCTGTCTCTTTGCTAACAAAGTTTGCAAGCTTTTATTTCTATATAAGTACATATATACTTTTTTACAAGTAGACCTAAAACAACCAAAGCAATTTTATACAAGTATCCCTCACATTTAAAAAATCATTAATAATTATTGAACCGTTTTCAGTGGCAGAAACCGCCTCTCCGTGCACCATCACTCTTTTATAAATAAGGTCGGCAATGTGCTATTAAGACAGACAGAACCGCACTAAGTATTTATTGTTGGAGAAACTAAAAATCGTTTATACAACATTCACACTATTTTTTATAAATTTGTTGAATGACAAAACACCGCAGTGAAATATGCACGTGATTATGTTAGCGAATAAGAAGTTAGCACATTTTCTAACAGTGGCTTTACCGTCATCATAAGCTTGTAGTATTAAATTGTCGAACATTAACGTTGTTGTGACACATTATTTTGAGCAAGTATAAATCAATATTACCCAAATCACTGTTGCTTCGTTAAAATAAGCTGATTGGCTCTGATTTTAACGCGTCCGTACTCAAGGCAATTCGTACTGCGTCATTTCCTCATTTCTTGGGTTAAGTTCAATAGGTTCTTCAATGCAAGCATTCGATGACGTTTCTGTAAGATTTAAATTAATATTCGACTCTTTTAGTTGTTTATCTTGCCGACCAACGGTGCGGATCGGACGCTCCTTGCCATCATATTGTTCATCATGATATCCGTTTAAATGGCGTCTAAATGGAAGAGTGCCTTCAATAAAATACAATATTAAACGACTTTTGATTAAATGGTTTACAATCAGATACTATAAAATTATGCAACGAAGGTTTCCAAACGGATTTCCAGACGTGCTTTAAACAGTTCCACTACCACCGTCAATGAAGCTGTCCAACCGATTTGTGTAAAAAGGGGCAAGTGAAAGGTATTTAGCTGAAAATTAGTAGTTTAATGTAACTCGATGCTAGGAACACGATTCCGGTAAACAAAATTACTACTTACGGGCAAATACTATGCGCTTGCCCCTGTAGCACTATTCGCTTGGACAGCTTGGGGGACACTGTCCACTAAAAGTTTTTTTTTTTAAATCGCTTACTTGCTATAGAATCTGAGGTAGGATTTGAAGTATACCCTTCCGCCCCACTTTGAACTTTGATTTTTATAACGCCGCTCTTCCGTTTTGGAAACTGAGAAAGATTTAGAATATGAAAATACCAATTCTCTATGACGAAAACAACATTGGACAAACCAAGCAAGCAACAAAACAAACAAACTCGCAAAATTATGACCCAGCGTCAATTTCTGGGGACCCTTTTGATTGTGACTTTCCGATTTGCTCCCATCAACCAACTTAATCATCTTCCACCAAAATGACATGAGTCCAGCTTGGGTAATTTGCTGAAACTTGAAGTACATGTATACACCGCCTCCTTTGATGCTCGTAAATGCTTGGTAAATTGGCAAAAGCCTTTCGTCACCCTCGTAAATTCTCGAAGTGTTCTTGAAAAACGTTCCATTTCTCTCCAGTTCCTCCAAAATTCCTTTCACATACATAACGTCGGCAACATACGCGGTTTTCTTGCATTGCCCCAACAAATTGAACAAATGGGGCAAGTCGATTATTTCATCCCTGATGGTTGTAACACAAGTCAGCCTCTTGTATAGCTCTACCAAAAGCTCGACGTGAGGTTCTTTTTCGAGATAGTTTTGAATTTCAGGAGTACGACTGTAGTTACGTGCGATTAATTCCTGAATCAAGGTGCTAACGTGTCCGGAATTTTCATAGAGGTTGACTTGCAAAGAACTGTGAAAATTACGATAAAAAGGCGCGGCATACAGAGAAAAGTTTTGAAGCTCTGAGAATTTTGTGTATGTCTTTCTGAATTTTGGTGGGGTCAACCGGTCGCAAAAATTCTTCCCTTTGTAAGCCGTTCCCAGGACGATAGCGGATAAAAACCATGTTCCCAGAATAAATCGATTGAATTTTTGGCGGAGAAAATAACTAGGAAACGTCGCCGTCCCTAAGAGAACACCGCTTAGACGAATCAGTAAAACACATATTTCATCATTTACTCGAATCCCAAAAAATAATGCTAGAGTGCCTCCAAAACATGCGATGAGACAAAGCCACACCTTCCATTCAAAGGGGCTGATATACATGCCAAAGTTCATTTCAGAGGCAGATTTTCCGTCACAAGTCAAAAAACTGTATTGAAGAACCTCAATGATGTTCCAGTGAACTGAAGTAAGGCAACCTTGACCCTGAGAGATCCTGTTTTTGTTATTGGTCATTCTGCGGACACTTCCATAGCGAGGCAAATTTTCAGCGAGAATGAGCACCATCAAAGCTCTAAACTTGTGACGAAAGTTGGCAATATCAGCGAGAGTCTTGACTTTGGTTAGTAATGATCCCGTTGTAAAATTTTTTCTTTGTCGAATTAAGTTGTTATAGTCACTTTCGAAGTTGTACCACAGATACTTTCCACTGCCTGTAATCTTATTGTAAACCTGAGTGAACATTTCCCGCGAACTTTGGGTTGATTTGTCCTCAACCCTAATTTCTATAAACGTTGAGGGTGTCGAACTGTTGCAAAAGCGACAAAGAAAGTAAGCAGATACCAATGGGGTCTCAATCTTTTTTGTATTGTAACAAAGAATGAAGGGTTTAATAAGAGCTTCGTGATCGTCAATGTATTCTTGCACATCTGTGGCTTTTTTCCACCAGAAAAAAATGTGGTGATTAGTAACAAGGAAGAATGAGTGACTCAAAAAAGATACTGGTAAATGTGGCACTATCCATCCGCCAGGATTCTTCCAGTGAGACTTTCCTGCCCAACTCAAAAATTTTTTTGCCGGATTGTAAGCATTTTCCAGTTGTAATATAGTGCGGCTCATGGTCTGGAATGTTTTGGTGTTTTCAGGATTTCCAGGGAAAACCAAGGAGACTGTGATGCAATTGGTCCAGTGTTTGTATCGAATCATTGTGTCGTTAAAGATGTCGGCGTGGAACAGGGCAACGGGGAGTGGGACTTTGAAATTTGTAAATTGGATACCGGAGTAGAAAATGAGGAGGTTGTAACACTGGTGGTAGCCCAACAGCCAATTTAAATGTGTTAAAATCATTGTGGGATAGTATTTTAGAAAGTTGAACAAATACAAACTTATAAAGTTTGTACTACTTTTTGCGTGGGACCCTTACTGAGCGACGTCGGTTGCAAATCAGGCGTTTGAAATGTTTGTTGTTTGTTCATTAATAAACGCTGTATGCAGTACAAATGACGCCTGATGATAGGTCTAAATTTTATGTGTAATGTCGGTACTACAGGTACTGGTTAACGATTGTGGAAGGATACAAGGTTTCAACTCGACTGAAGTTTTATTTGACATTGAAGAATAGACACATACCGATTTCAGCATCGAATACGTAAGTGGAATAGTATGACCAGGTCACCTTCAGACCTTGAAAAATATGAAAAATAGCGACCATAGAAAAACAATTTTCTCAACGTTTAACCAATTAATCTCAGCTTAAGTTTGCCAACGTCATTATGTGTGATTATCATCATCCTTTGTTCACTTGTTCACTATTATTTTCGTGAAGGCTTAGAAATAAAAGTTGTATGCTTAATTGACCCTCAGTTCAATTTACACTGGGAGAATTTGCGGTGAGAAATGTTGTTTAAATACATATGTTTGTACCACCCCTTTTGATGTTGTTTGCAAATTGTAACCAAATTATTGACTGGGTTTTTTTATTTTGAAATACATACTTTAGGCCAAATCTTTGTATTTTTTTATTAAATTAGTTTCGCATTTGTGAAGTTTAGAATTTTTTATATTACTTGATAAAATTGATTTGCTACTTTATTATGTGTATTTACTATATAATTAAAAATGACTCCAGATACTTGATCGGCCCAAACCTAGGCTGCAGCAATATAAAATTATTATCAGTGTAACTTGTCTGTAAGTTCGTCACGATTTGTCAAAATTTTACGTAATATGGCTTAGTTATGGCTATTCTTGTGTGTCCTCACACTTAGTTATTTACAAATATTACTTCCCCCGACTACTTGAAAAAATCGACCTAGTAGTTGGACGAGCTGCCTCTTTACGTGTTGCATTATATACTTTACAAAATTCATCCAATTCAAGCAAACATCACATATTGTGGTCCACCTGCTTGATATTAAGATAAGAAACACTTCTGTCACCCATACAAAACTCGCGACGGCAAATAACCCTCCCAAGAGAAGAAACAAAGTTGAAAAATTTTGAGCCAGTGTCAATTTGCTTGGACCCTTATTAAAATTAGTTTTTACATTGTTTTCGTTAACTAATTGAAGAAGATTAATCCAAAAAGCTGGAAGTCCAGCCCGAGTCATATCTTCGTATTTAGAATACACATAAGGGCCTGCTGCTTTCCTGCTACAAAAAGGAAAGTGAACAGGCACGATGCCTTCTTCACCCTCGTAAATTTTCCAGGATTTACTGAATAACGTCCCATTTTGATTTAAGCGCTTCATCACATTTTTGAGGTTGTCCACCTGGTCCACATAAGCCGTTTTCTTGCATTGCCCCAACAGTCGAAACAATTCAGACATCGAAATATTGTAGATAGGAATCATTTTTTCGTAAAGATTCACCAAAACTTCAGCTTGAGGATCTTTTCTGAAGTAGTTTACCATAGACAAAGTACGATTATTAGAGTTTTTTCTCAATTCCTGAATTATTTTGCTGATTGGTCCTGCTCGTAACTCGAGGTCGGCATGCAACCGGCTTTTGAATCGCTTGACACGCGGATTCGACCAGACATACACGGAAAAGTTTTCGAGCTGTGAGAATTTGGTGAAAGTCTTCCTGAACCTTGGTGGAGCCAATTGGTCGCAGAAATTTTTCCCTTTGTACGCCGTTCCCAAGACGATCGCAGAAAGGAACCAAGCTCCCAGAATAAATCGATTAAATTTCCGCCGTACGAAATACTCAGAAAACGACGACGTGCCGAGGAGCACTCCACTTAGTTGAATCAGTATCGGACTGATTTTATGTCGCTTTACCCCAATCCACAAAATTATTTTTAAAGTACCCCCAAAACAAGCTGCGAGGCTAAGCCACACCCTCCAATTAAAGGGGCGGATGAACAACAAAAAATCAAATTGAGAGGTCGTCGTTCCGTCGCATGTCAAAAATTTGAAGTCAATGATCCAAAGTTTATTGCTGTGGTACGAAGTAGGTAAACCTCGACCAATCCGGATATTGTTATCGTTATTGGTAAGACGACGATAGCCGGTTGTATTAGACAGTTTCTCAGTGATGATAAAGTACAATAGTTGAATAAATGGAGGATGAGTTTGGAGAATCTGGTTGAGGGTTCTTGGTTTTGTTGCGATTTTGGAGAAATTAGAATGTTGGAGTTTTTCGTTCCAGTGATTTCCGAAATTATACCAAAGGTATTTCCCATTTCCAGTGTTTAAGTCGTAGACTTGAGTAAACGTTTCTCGAGAATCTGGAGGCAGATTGGTGCTCCCTAACTTTATGGTCGACAGTGCCTCAGATTTGTTGCAGAATCGACATAAGAAATAGGAATGCCCCAAAGACGGCGAAATTGTAGACGAAAAGCCGTAGGAAGATGTTTTGTAGCAAAGAACGAAGGGTTTCATTAAGGCCCTGTGATTCGTAATGTAATCTTGAATTGCCCCGACTTTACTCCACCAGACTGAAATATCTTGTGTCGTAACAAGAAAAAAGTAGTGACTCAAATAAGTCAGTGGGAAATTTTTCAAGTTTTCGTTGGATATACGAGCACGGTTCAAGTTTGAAATAGTTGTGTTTAAGTTTTGAAATGTTTGGATGTTTTCAGGATCTCCGGAGAAAATAAAGGAGACTGTGATGCAATTAGTCCAGTGTCTAAATTGGATCATTGTGGAGTTCCGAATGTCCTTGTGGAACAGGGCCAGGGGAATTTCAAAGCTCGTAATTTGTATGCCAGAATAGAAAATGAGGAGGTTGTAGCACTGGTGGAAACCCAGCAGCCAGTTCAAGTGTGTTAAAAGCATAGTGAACCGTTGAAGGTTTACTTAATTTTTTTTAAATGTTTGGTCAAGCGGATATTCAACAGAGGAATTAAATAAGCCACGTTACAGAAGGTGGATGATGGTGAATTAACGAATTCTGCGCAGGATTTACTAAAGCGACCACTTATACCTGAAACTCAAACCCATCAAAACAAAATTTTGTTGGCATGGTGGACATCTCAATGTCACAAGGCGATAGAAAGAACTCTAAGCGGAAACTTATCACGTAAAGCGACGTAAGCTAAATGTATGCTAAAAGTACTTGATTGCTGTTGGCGGCGCCGTGAACAATTAGAACGCTTTTACAAACTCAGTTTATAGCTATTTGAACTAGTTAATACATTAAAAAGCAAACCAATTAGTGATGGTTTCAAAACACGACCATGAATCATAAGTGTAGCATTTGAAGCTTACATGTTTGAATTTGTTCAGATTAGATTTTGTCGTTATAATCTTCAAGGATTTAATAGAGAGTGGATTTGTTTTTTTCATCGTTTTTTTTCTATTATCGGATTATACCATTTATTTCCGAAAACTAGTGGAAGCTTAGAATTTGTCATAATTTCTTATAATGACTGGGCTTCGCTGAAATTTCGTAATTTTGAATTTAAAACCAATCGCTGGCCTTCTCCCAAGAATACTGTAAACAAAATGTATTTGAATTGTTCAAATTGGAGGCAATTGTCGGTTGTAATAACATCACAAAAGCTACCGAAAATTGAGGTAGTCCAAAAGCAATTAAATAGTTTGAAGGATTTGTCCGCAATTTGCAATGTTCGTAATGCCCAAACGCTAATCAGTTGAGAACACAACGCCGTACTTAGAGTAGGCAATTACTTATTACAAAATATTACTGGGTGAATTTTAAATTTTCATCTGAAATTTATATTAATTAATCTCCATTCTGTAAAGGTGCCTCACGAGACTTACTTTTACTGTTCCCACAACCTAATCCAACTGTTTCACTAAATTACTCAAATTTATATTGGTGTCTTTAATCAAAGATGAATTCCGCTTTCAACTCGTCTGGACGCGAGAAAGACATGCAAGTAAATCTGCAAAAAATATTGGCTTACTTTTGCACTCAACCTAAACAAATTAGATTTGTTTATTCTCTCTGTTTTACAACTATTTTTAGCGAACACCACATCAAATGAGTCACAGCCAATTGAGCAGCGGGAGATGAATTTCTTAGTTTACAAACCTGGAAACTTCATGATCCCTGATATATTGAGGAAGATGTTACAATTTCTTTGCAAAAATCTACAAAAATGAATCCCATGATTTGTAGAAGAAAACAAGAGCGATGAAACCTTGGCAGAAGCGTCTTGTCTACGAAGAATCCTCATTTTTATATAACTCTTCTTTGTCAAGTGTAAACAACCGGCGAAGATAAGCAATAGGTACCTCATCATGCGTGCGATAGGTACCTCACTCAGGATTCAAAGCACCGTGGCATTTTTCACTTGTAACGGCTCGTTGCACTCTTATCAAAAGTGCAGCAGAGCTTATCATGAGTGTGGTGCTCGACATTGTTATATCTTTAATTAAAAGCGGCGGATTTTTATACAAGTTGGATCAAACACTGTAGGCTGGATGATGAGTGAGAAAAAATGATTACAAATTTTTACTCCATAAGGAAGCAATTTTACGTTGTGGTTACATCTTATCTTGCATAACACCTTGTACTATTCTCCACCGTGTATTTTAAGTAAGCTAAAAAAAATTTAAATGACTGGATATTTAATTAGGATTGCTGATTAGAGAAATGCCGTGTTCACTGAATTCCAGCAGACTCGAAAAATCTTTGTTTTTCCTGGTTGAGGCTATATAAATGCAGAAGTGACGATGATGAGCTCCATCATTTTTGTTTTCTGGAGAAGCCGACGCGACCGGCTTTTTTCTCGAGTTTTTTACTTCGTTCTTTGTGAACTTTTTGAAAATGAAGAGCCTCACGTTTATTTTAGGAATTGGATCCGTTTTCGTTGCTGGATTAGGTAAGAAAATATTTAAGTTTATTCTGAAGTTTTGGGGCAATATGAGAATCTTTTATTTTTTTGTGAAGTCTCCTCCGTTTCCGGAAAGCCGGAAGGAGAATGCACCTTCACCGACTGGGAGTTTGACGCGAAGGCTCCAAAATGTCCGAGGGGGACCCGCGAAATCTATTCGGACTCCCGTTGGGGCCAAACTTCTCGACATTGCTGCACCAAAGGCAGCGAGGCTGAGGACCGCGCCAACGGCTACGCCCGGGACTGCCGGTCAACAGACTGCGAAAGTTCGACGACTCCAGATCTCTGCGGCACGATGGCTAAAAGGAAGGTGAAAGGAGAAGAAATCGATTACGAGGAAATTCTACGAGACGTTTGTTTCAGCGAAAGGACCAGCTCGCAGGGCCTAGTGGGGCTTTGCTGTGAACGCAACTCGACGGATGGAGCGCTCATGACGAAGTTTGGGGCGGAGCGGAATGAGTTTCCGCATATCGCCCATTTGAGCGTTGGTTGTGGGAGTACGATTTACAACAAGCGGTGGCTCCTCACAGCGTCGTAAGTTTAAAAAGTGGAAGTTTTTTTTTCAAAAATTGACACTGCCGCCGTGCCTAAAAAATATATATAACAGTGTTGTATTTGTGAAGCCATTGTATCGTCGGTAACGAAGACCACCAAGTCGTCGATCCCGCCACCGTTACCGCGGTGGTGGGCTCCAGTATCGGCGACCTCAGCACGAAGGACCATGTTTATCAAGTCGACAAGATTATCCCTCATTTCAACTACAGTCGATTGAAAGGAAATCCTGAGGCGGCAAAAGGACGAGATGCGGACATTTTCAATGATGTCGCACTACTTCACTTGGATCGCGACATTGTTTTTAGCGACAACGTGAAAGCGCTGGAAATCGCGCCGAAAGGATTTGTGGCGGACAGTAAGGGGACAAATTATAATCAAAAATATGCTTTGTTTTTAATTTTGAAGTTGAAATTTTAACATTTTTTTGTTAGAATACGCTCCCAACGTCGTCATCGCCGGTTGGGGCAAAACGGACAACATGAAAGGAACTAAGCACCTGCAAAAGGCAAACCTAATAATTCGAAGTGATGAAAAATGCGGAAAAACTTGGGGTGGAAGTATGCCGTCGTTGAAGGACCAGTTGTTATGTGTCGGAGGCATTGTTGATGGAGAGTACAGTCCAAGTAAGATTACTGAACACCAGCAAAAAACTGCATTTACGGGTTTAACTTAGAAAATGGCATTGCCGCCAGTCCTAATTAAATTGAAGCTACTGAGAGTTTTGGAGTTGTGAATGACGGAAAAATAATATTATTTAACATTGGCGGCAATATCAAATTTTGGGAAAAATCCGGAAATACAACTTCCTTTGCATTTTTAAGTCATGTATATGTGAAACGATTCCAATTATTGAAATATTTCAATATTTTACTACAAAATAGTTGCTGGCGAAGGAGACTCCGGAGGTCCTGCAATTTGTCGGGGACGAAACGGTCATCCAATCTTGTGCGGGATAACGTCTTTTGGAGGAAGTGACGAGAAGTGCGCCCAGTTTACTGACGAAAAGTCCTGTATTCCGAGTGTATACGCAGAAGTCGCGTATTTCAGCGATTACATCAAGAAGCACGCCGGTAATTTAAAAAAAGGGTTGACTGATTGAAATTGCCGCCAACTTTTTATAAAAAAATGTTTCTTTTTTTATTTTTCAGGGGAACAAGACAAATCTACTTTCATGAGGACTTACCTCTACGGCCAGCAACTCCGCCAAGGTCAATACGACCACCAAGTTCACATCACCTCCACCTCCGGCAAATCCTGTGGTGGCACCCTCATCACCAAAGATCTCGTCGTGACGGCAGCTCAATGTGTGCAAAAGGACAATGGAAAATTACACGAAGGCCTCAAGGTCACGACCGGCCTCCAGGGTTTGACAGAAAAGGGCAAGACCTTCAGAGTAAAGGGAGCCAAGGCCCTCGACGGTTTTAAGCGTGAAGGTCCGAACGTCGGAGCTGGAAATCTAATTATGGCGGACAACTACTTCAAAAATGACTTGGCGCTCGTGAAACTCGACGGGCAAGCCGATGTCGACAATAGCAAACTCCCAAAACTCCCATCTTTCGGGGATAAGCCTTCTGGTAAAACTTTGGCGGCAATTTAAATTTTTGAAATTTTAAACAAGAATTAAACTTACAAAATTTTGTTTCAAACAGCAATTGCATACGAAGTGAGCTTTCCAAGGAACTCAACAAAATCAAAAACCGACAAATTGCTCCGCCGCGATTACCGCACTTTGGATCACGGCGAGTGTCAAACGCGCATGAATCGGATTCGCACTTCCGGCGCAAAAATCACTGTGGACGAAAATCTGATTTGTGGCGTCGAAAAATATTCGGGAGGCTCTCAATGCGATCGGGAGTTAGGCGGGGGGTTGATTTGCCGAGGGGAGAACGGGGAGGATATTTTGTGCGGGGTGCAAAATTTCCGACTTTGCATGTACTCCATCCCGAATGGGTTTATCAACGTGGGACTCTTCCGGAAATGGATTGACTCGACTGGAGAAGCGTTGTAAAGTGGAAGAGAGGATCCTTTGTGTTCAACCAGAATTGACTGGAGTGAATTGAACTTCATCAAAAAATATAATTTTGTACGCATCGTTATGGCTGTGAGTGTGCTTTCAGAGTGCGGAACAAAGACAACTGAAGTTTGTAATAAATAACGATTGTATTGTGATCAATGAAAGAATTAGGTAGACGCAATCATTCAAGTGTATCCAAATAAAAAAATATTTGAGTATGCGTAACAAATGGGAAGATGAACTTTGTAGTGTTTATCAAGACGCAATGCGTGTTCACCAAACCGTAAACATTAAGTAAAGAGCTGTTACCTCCTCCACGATTAAAAAAGTAGTGAATTTTTGGAGTACTTGTGTATGCAATGCATGAGTTCACACTGCAGCAAAATTGTAGTTTAGTTCTCTTGGGTTAGAAGTGTCATAAAATGTAATATTGTATTGGTGAGGCGCAGAATTTTGCGAAAATCTAGTATTGGCTTGCTACAGCGACAAATGCCTACGTATAGTTTGTTCTAGCTGTAATTCCTTCGTTTAAGGCTTCCGATCCCCGCTTCTTCAAAGTTGAGAGTTTTCGCCGACTGCTGAAAATGATGAAAACGTTCTTGGAGATTACTCAATACCATGTGAACTACCAAATGATAAAAAATAACATGATCTTTCCATTTTATCGTAAGTAATAATAGAATCTAGTGACTCCTAGATTCAAACGCTTTTAATTAATTCATGAAAATACAATTTAAAATGCTACCTAAATTGATTTGTAGTGATATTTCCGAAAAGCTGGCATTCCCGGAAAAGAAATTGGAGGTACGTTTCCCCCCCCCAAAGTCGGCCCAAACGCCATATAACAAAGCATTGCTATTGTTCTTTTTTGTATTGATATCCCCCCCCCCCCAC
>JAHZMW010001805.1:0-14862 GCA_027743745.1 Alloscopus bannaensis | reverse complement strand
TGTTGTACACACCGGCGGCCGTACTCTGTTACACAAGAATGTCCACAAATGCACACACCGTCAGAGGAAATGTCTTGCACATAATCCCAGGTTCACGCTCTTCGTCCACACGACAGTCGTCGTAGTATAGGTATACTAAACGTACAGATATTTCTTTCAAGAAAATGAATGGACATGAGGACATTATTTGCTCAGCGAGAGAAAGGACGACTTAACTTGCTCCCGCGAAAAAAAGACTACCTTTAACACACCTTTGAGCACGTACAATGGTGGAATGCGAGCGAAAGACATTTGTTTCGTCAGGATAAAATGTTACACACACTCGCTTTATTTTCAAGCCTATTTCTCTCGGCCTTAGTCTTCCTTTGGACTTTCGCTTTGGTAAGTGTTCCGGTCCACGTGAAACGGACAACCGGTGATAAAATGCCTGCTGATCTTATCCTTTTCTTTGGTCATTCACTTGTTTCCTTTCTTTTGCTCGGGTTGGAGGAAAAGTTTCTCTGAGATAATGTTGGATTTCCTCCCTGAGGTGTTCCCTTTGTTCCTGAAGGAAAATACCTTTTATTATTAGCTGGCCATTTGTTAGCTGTCAGCTCGGAGACAGGTTGGCTTCCTTTAAGCACCTCAATAATCTCCGGAATTGCTGTGGCGTGTGATGTTTATGGGATTGGGACACATTGTTCTCGTACTTTCCTATTACAGTGCTACAAGCAGTGTCTCCCCGATTTTTTTAGAGTTATACAGACTGTAGCAGTTTGTACCCCATAATTTGGCAATGATTTACAACATTCCTTCTTTTCCACCAGTAATCCCTTGAGGATAATGAGCGTAACTCGATGTAATCAAGTTTGCAAATCAAAAGCTTGTTTTAATTAACAAAAATGCTCGAGTTTTCCCTGAAAGGCCATATACTCATTATAATTAGCAACGTAATTTGGATAAAAAACGTGTACGGGCATCAGTTTAAAAAACAGATTTCTTTTTCTCTCCGTATCCGGATCATTTTTAATTGCAAAATTATTCTGAAAAAAGTCTCAAATTACGCCTCCCACAAGACCGATCAAAAAATGCACAAGTATATAAACCTGGATTTGTCTTTACAAGCCGAGAATTAGTAGGAAGCGAATACGTTTANAAGACCGATCAAAAAATGCACAAGTATATAAACCTGGATTTGTCTTTACAAGCCGAGAATTAGTAGGAAGCGAATACGTTTAATAAGTAGACAAGAAGCATTTTAATAGTTGTGAGAACGCAGTCGTTGCGACGATCTTATAGTCAATTCGATATTCTTTAATAGCCCATCCAGGCACTTACAATGGGAATGACAATGCAATGACAACAATTCAGGGAGCAGTATAAAATGATCTTCCTCCACTCTGTGACAGCTTAACGGAGGACAAACAATACGACACGTCTCAAATGCCACTTAAGTTTACTGTTGGATATAGAGGAATCGTGTCGTTATCATGAAAATCAAAAGGGGAAGCAACGACCGAGGAATGAAGTATAATTTTCTGTGTATCGTCATCTTCTTGTGCTCCTCATTCCGATCGTCACTCATCAACTATTTGATGAAACGGGAATGAATATGTTGTAATATTGCGGTAATGTATTGGGCCATTTGTGGGAATCTCTTTGAGACAAGGAGAACATACCTCCACTACGCAGTTGGCCTCCTCTTCTCCTTCAACAGTTCATTCATAAGCACTTTCGGTATGAATGAGACACGGAGACATAAAGCGAGAGAGAATGTATATGTAATCCACTCTGCTCGCTGTGTTTGCATACAGGCAGCAGTAATCATAAAAGGTGAAGTATATTGACTTTGGTTTACTCGTCAGTGGCGATGGTCGTGGTGGTGTCGCTCCCAAAAATGGTAATATATTCAAACAGTTTTAGCGACGAGGGCATGTCTGTGCATTTTAGATTCAAGTAAAACGTAGACAAACACTCATAGCGAATACCATATACGTACACACTCCATAACCGTTAAAGTATGTGTAATATATGTGTACGAGGGAAGAGGAAGAAGGGCTCTCGCCACGAAATGCGTATACCGTTATTGCTATCACACTTGCATTTTCTGGAGACTTGAGCCATCATCTTCATTGAGCTCACCATTGCATCCTGAGTAATATGTGTCCTATTTTGTAGTTCTCAGACCAGGGAGTCTCAGCTCATGGTTGTAAAAGTGATCTAATTTTATGGCCAGTTAATACAGGAAGGATGAAAATGAGCTCTGGAGCTCCACAAACGCATCCCACTTCTCTCTCTGTGTGTGCATTAAACGGGGAAGAAGAAGAAAAATTGAGAGAAACAAGACAAGGAGCAATATACAGGGCAATCTTACACACTGACTTTGCTACACTCACACAATACGAAAGAGCATTTTCCTTTTGCACCGCCGGTCCAAAGGGCTATTTTGAAGAAAAAAAGTGAGTGAATGAATTGCTCCGTGTTCTCATTTGTCTGCATGCATTAACCATTTCGGGGTAAGAGACCTTGGAATGCTCAGCTCTTCTTTAGTTTGTCTTGAACACTAGAGTTTCCCTCTCAAGTAATTCTTCTCCTCTGAGGACAAAATGATGAGATGAGGGTGGTTTTCCTTCATGTCGCTCTGGCGTCGAGAATTTTTCTCGTGTAATGCCAATAAGCTCAGCCATGTTTATTCCATTACGTCTTTACAAGCCATCAAATGCGGGAAGATGAGAGGGAAAGTATGAGGAGACTTGAAGGGTTGTTCGTGGCTAGTTTTCCGCTCTTTATGAGGCATACCTCATATCATCCTGAGAACATACCGATAAGGTACTCTGTCCATTATTATAGCAGCTATATTTTCATACCTAGGATTCCCATCGTGAAAGGATATTCTTGAGAAGATATATATACACCAAGGCTTGGACGCCTTCATCCGTAGCCATTTTTATGGTTATGTAAATGCATTTATGCGCCCATCCCTGGGCGTATGAAGTACACTACAGGATTTTACATGGCTACACAAAGTCTCATAAATAGGTATATCTCAGACATTATTATGTGACTGATAATGAACAGTGTATAAGACTGTTGTTCTCTTGTGAATTTATACGGAAAAGTAGTATCGTCTAGAATAATCTTTGATGCGATTACATACAAGTGTAGGTAGCTACTTAAAAGATTTTCTAGAGACGACTAAAATTTTATTATAAAAAATGAAAATCATATGCAAAGCATAGCTCAATGTTCTTTTTTTTCGAACAGGCCGAAAAAATATTTGGCCACTGGGAAACAACACTGAGCGTACACTGGTTTAGATCATTCAACGACAAAGTTGGCTTAATGGACGCATTTCCATTACATGGGGCAATGCACAGGGAAAGAAGGAAACAATTTATCATCACAGTGAGAGATGCCCCGCATGTTATTAGTGAGAAGCGGTGAAAATTTATTCGGAGTGGATTTTTTTTTCATTTACTAAAACATTGTTACATATTCATAATACAGGCACGGCTCTGCATTTTTTATACATGTAACACTTCTTTCCCGTATTCATTCACAGAGGATCGTGAACAACGTGTATTTCTTCAATTCACTTTTCTTTGGGAATGCATTTATAGAAGCTGTGAGCTGTGCATATAAACGTGTTATATGTATCAAGTGTTTCTCACGAGCACAACTACAAGTTGGATGCACTTTTTTTTAAAAAAAAAGTTAAGTTATTAAGCAGCAATACATAACAAGTGGGGGAGCAGATCCGCTGAAGCAAAAGGAACATGATGAAGGTCCGGGTTTTTTTTCTGTGTACAAAAGTTGTGTTTCACAAGACTAAGTTTGGATAAGTTTGTATGCATGGAGCAACTCTTTATAAAAAAAGAAGCAATATGTATAAGGAGAGTGGGAGAGAGAAGAGAAAATCATGAGTAATTTTTTCTCTGGGATGCAAATGAGATGAAATGGAGAAGAGGGCAGAGAGTGAGGGCTACGTAGCATAAAAAATGCTTTCATTTAACAAGCACTCACTTGACACGCGGTAGTCGTATAAAAAATCTACATTACACCACACAGTATTCACCATATCCACCATCACTTTGAAACCACCGTGTCAACGAGACACACACATATAAAAAGCGTATAAAAAAGTGAGAGATAACTTGATGATGATGATGACGATGATGGTTTAACAGGGTAAAATTGGATATTGCCACGAAAGCTGTGTGATGTGCTGCTCTGTGTTCTTTCTCATGTACATCTTTTTGTGCTGACTGACAACCAGGAGAGAAATGAAAAAAGGAGAACAGCAGGGAGTGAAAAGAATAAGAGGGTAATAAAGAATACTCTCAACAGAGAAAGAAAAAATATTAAGAATTGTACAGCGTCCCGACGACTTTTGTGAGAGATAATGTAACGTGGTGAAAAAAAACAGTGGAAATGAGCACAATTTTTTTTAGAAATGCATCCCTAATGAAAAAATTTCTCACAGGAAAGATAACCCCTCTCCCACGAAATTTTTATGGATGTTTATTGGTGTAAGTGTTACAGCTTTTGGGGGAGAGAAAGAACAAAAAAAAATGCTGTGCTCGTCTTAGGTAATGTACAAATCTCAAAAGCAGAGAGAGTTGTAGAGGTATAATTTAAAAAGCTGTAGGATCATTTTCATTTAATTCATCAAAAATTAATGTATGCTTCGTATGAAATTGGGGTTGACACGAGAAGCGGTTTAGGTGTCAGCGATATAGGGTTCACATCACTTTGGATAAATTCCATTAGACTCAGACCAAACCGACATGGTAATTCACCACCTACATTAGAGTAAAAGAGTGTGTGCCTTCCAATTTTCCAACGAAAGTCTATTTTCCAATGGATAAATTGAATTTTTCTTGGCTACACCGTAGCTTCCTTTGGCCAAAAAATCGCCGCGTCATAAAGAATATTATTTCCCTCTTTGTTTCGCTCTGACTCTCTCTCTTGTTTCACTGATGATGCAGTAGACGGCAAGGAACAAGTTTTTGGTGGTAAAATTTTTGTAAGGCACGAAGATGATCTATCCGGATGACCGGTCGCTACAATAATAGCTTACTTTTGGCGAAGAAACATCCTGAACGCATTACACCGAACGATGTTCTTCAAGCTCTTACAACCGCGGCTTTGTCGACGGTACTAACCCAGAACAGAGGTTTTACTTATGTTGTCTAATATTATGCGCCCCCATTGTAAGCTAATAACATTACAGTTTTCCATTTCACCAGTAAAAACTGTCATGCTATTATCTCTTGGAAAATGTGAAATCTTCGAGTGGTCCAAAAGCCACGATGGGATCCTCTCCTCTCCAAACTTATTGCTCTCGTTTTCTCTCTCAAGGAAGTAGAAACAATCATCTTTTTTTTGAGCCCACAACTTTTTTTTTCTTTAGAGGTCCATTGTTGTCTTTTTACTTCTTGTTTCGCGAGCGAAGAGAGGAGGCAGCTTAAAAAGTGAGCTTATATACAGGAGAAAGAATAGATTTATTGGGAACAAGTCGCCAGATTTCTGGCGTTTTGACGTAACGGAATGGCATTGGTTTTAACAATTTTTTTCCCTCGAGATGAAAGGAAGAATTCAAGATGTATTTTGGCACAAAACAAATAAGTGGGAGCGTATATTCCTATTGTTAGACTGTTTTCAACCATGACCATGGTTTTCACTTGTGGAAAAGTACAGGCACTCTGTATAGTAGGAGTACACGCGTTGACAGAAAGGGAGAGAAAAATTTGTACACCAATTGTGTTCAAGTTGTCATAATACCAAGGAGGGAAGCTCCAATCTGTTTCCCAAAAGTAGTGGCAAAAATCATTGAATATTTGTACACACTCCAAACACCGATAAAAGACAGGCTTAAGAGAGAGGAAACATGAGGGAGGATTTTTTGTCTTTATTTCTATTAACCACATTTCATGCTATGCTGTTTCATAAGTAAAATCAAACTACGACTACTACAGCATAAAGTATACCTACACATTATACTTTTACTCTGGGTGATATAGAAAAAATTTGAACAACGTAATGCAAGGTAATTACAGTTGAGTTGTGAAGAAGACTCGTGTGTGACTGCCAAAGAGTGCTTTTTTATCACTGTTTCTTATAAATCTATGTACATATGTCCGCATATGTGTGCTCACTCTGAGAAAAAAGCATCCACACTTCCGTTCCTCCACATCCTTATACGATTCGTATTACGGGAACTGAAAATGGGTTCACAAAACAGTCCCTGACGGATGGAAATGGCTCATATTTGAGCATAGAGTGAAAAAGACTTCCCAGGAAAGAGACGACGAAGAAGATGGGATGATGATGATAGTGGTGCGATGGGAGTAGGATCGCATCATCACGACGAGGAAAAGGGAAAGGCAGTAACAATTGCCGTCTTGAAAACTCACTACTTTACTCTTATTGTCACAGCATTATTGCGGCAGTAGAACCACCAACAGTTTGTGCTGTAACTTGTAAGTAGTTGTGTAATTGCTTCAAGTGGAGTCAAAATGACAGTGGTCTAGGGGTCGATTTTTGTCCTGTCTTTTTTGTCTTTTTAACTCTCTCCTTATCCGGCATATATATAGACACATGTATACAATATGGTGGAGTTGAGAGTTTTGTACAGAAGTAAGATTGTTGTATTGTATATAAAGCCTAAGCACAAACCCAACCAAAGATATGACGATCTGCTGCTCTCTTCTCCACTAGATTTTTTTTTCTAATTCCGCAGGAAAAAATTCCCATAGTGTTATTCCCTCTGCATTTCCTTGATTTAACTTTAATTGAGTCCACTCACTACTTCAATTACAGCACAACTGCCAAAAAAAACTAATGCCGACGGAAAGCATATATAAGACAGGACGCTGCCGTGATTCCAGATTTCCTGCCCAACTTGAACAAATTACGCTTTCCTTACCATCTCACTAACATTTTTTCTTCTCTTAGCAGACAAACAAACGTAATCACTGTATGAAAGTGTGTCTTTTACTCTGCCCTGGAAGACTGGGTGAGGGAGAGTGATAAGTATTTAAATTTATGGATGTTGTCGTCTTTTGCGAGAGATTCAAGAGAGAATATAATAGAAAAACTTGTAACTTTGTGTGTTCAGGTTTGAGCAGCGTTGTTATTGTTGGTTCTTCTAGGGTAAATGAGGAGAGCACAAGAGGGTAAAGTAAAATGAGGTCGTTTTCTTACGTTATGCAAACACACGGAAAGAGAGATGCGGAGGGAGTTGCATTTACCTTTTTTGTTGTGTGCCCGGATAACTACAGCGATGAAAGACTAGGAGCATGAAAATGTCACCGCGAGTTACACTCTGAGAGAGAACGAAGGAGAGAGAGAAGACAATAATGTAGAACAAAATGGTCCCTTGTGGACCATCAAATGTTGTTCTGCAATTGCTTTAAGTGAGTATAAAGTACATTAAATCAGAAGACTCTCGCACTCGGCACTCGACTACAATTTCTACTCTGTTTCCTCATTCTTCCCGAAAACTCAGACGACAGAGAGCGCACTTGTTTTGTGGTTGATACGTTGATGATGCGTTACAAATTTGGTAATGTGGGTTACCACTTTCTCTCTTTCTCTGCTCCTTACAAAAGTCATTCCTAAGTCGATTCACTTATTTTTCTTCAATTAATTCTTCTGCTCTTTTGTATTACATATCACAGATGTGAATGGACGTACTGAGGCTGATGACAATTTTTTCATTTGTAAAACTCGGTAAAAATTTGTTTTTCTTTCGAGATGACTCAGAGTCAAGGCCTTCACGAAAGAGAAAATTGAGAGTAATGTTCATACAAGGTTTCTCTTTAACCAAGGTTAATATCTTGCATCTGGATAAGACGGATGGAGTCATGGCGGAATGTAAATGCTCGTTGTAATCTCAATGTTTAATCTCGTACCCTGAGTGAAGAGGCAATAAGGCGTGCACAAAAAATGTGGAGTCAGAAAAGCTAGTTTTATGGGAAGCACGCTATAGAATAGTCAGAGAGGAAAGGAATAAGGCGGAAAAAACGACATGAAGAAATGAGCAAGAGAAGACAGGAGGGTCCCATAAAGCAATATTTACGTGTATGTAAATACGCATATATATTCGTTCTCGACAAAGTCTTTCTTTCCCCAGTGCGAGCAAGTTTCAGCCTGGAGGAAATCGGATGAAAGGTGGAGAGAGAAGGGGAAAGGTACGAGTAAAAGAGATAATATTAGGTTGTCTTCATCCATCCTCCTTTTATGAGGTGTGGTGTGGTGTAGTATACGGTTCTGGGTCGGATAAGTATAAAAGTGTACTATAAACCTTTACATGTACTTGTACACTCATGGAAAATCTTGGGAAGAGGTGAAACGGTGCTGGTTTGTTGAGGTTTCCGTTGTTGTGTCGCCGCTACCACCACCGCCACACCGCACGACTAAAGAGTTTCTCTCGTAAAAAGGGAAAAATCTTTTTATCCTGTGAGAGACACATTATTAGACACACTCATTTCACAGATACACTCAACTAGCACACACAGAGAAGAAGATATTCATAATGCACACACCTACTCTATCCAGCTTGTCTCTCATGTAAGAGTGCTACCCTTCCACTATCCCACTTTCTCTCTCTCTCTCTCTTTTGAGAAAGGGACAAGAGAAAGTTTGATAAATGCTCAAAGTTGATCCTTCAAGGCATCAAAAGTCTAAAGAGTAGAGAAAAGGAAAAGAGATACACTAGAGAAGCCAACCTTTCACAATGACGACGCGTATGTATATAGAGTGCTCACAAAGTTACATTACTACCGTTCACTTGACTTCACCTTTACAAAATGAGCTGACAGAAAAGCTTTCGGGTTGTGCTCACAATGAAACCTTTTTCCTCGGATGTGCGAGCAAAGCAAGCAAATAATAATCATATGAAGGATGATACTCCTACTTCCAAATTCCCGGAGTCGAGGATTGCTTTCTCTCCCTTTCCCAACAGGAGCCCACCTTTTTCCTTCCTGGTTCCAAGAGAGAGGAGCAACAAAAGTAACATTTTATCATCTTGTACCTTACCTCTATTCAACCTGTAAATAAGAGGAGTGAACTTGTGTAGGTTTCATGTTCTCTGGGAAAACAGGATGTCCTTTGATATCTTGTATCTTTCCGTGTGAAGCACGAGAAAAACACTTTTTCATTCAGAGAGAGCAGTCGAATAGGTGTGTGCAATCTTATTTAGCCATGTTTTCTTCATCCAACTTCAATGTTAACATCTTCAACGTGTATCCTTATCAGAGAATTTCCATGTAGCCATTTCGACGAAATGAATTGAATACGGACCACAACCTCACGTTGTCCTCTCAGAAATATAGGGATCAGGCAAAAGCTGATAATATATGAGTTGCGTTCTAGGGGGAAAAGACCTTTAGGGCTCTCGACGTGATAAACTTTGTGAAGGTAGCTTTTCAAGGAAGCGAGGCAATTCATAGAGAGGAGAGAGAGAGTATCACATCACAGCAATAAAATTACACTTTATTACAGCCTCAAGTTGTTAGTGGTGGTTGAAGGTGCTTCTCATAAAATTCTGAAGGAGTGGTATGCTTCTCTCATCTACTTTCTTTTTACCTTTCATAATATGTATATGCAAAAGACGATGTTGATGCTAGAAGGACGAGGTGGATTTGTAGTAAAGGAACCTGGGAAAACTTACCTCCTTAGAAGAGGCTTAGGAGATTTGTGTAGTGCATTAAGAGATAGTAAATCACCGTGAATATTTTCCCTATCCTTGTTCGCACAGGAAAAAGTAGCCGGGCAAGTAACTCTTTTTTTACCTTCTTCGTTTTTATGCTCAGGAAGTAAACTTTATTTTTTCAATATTGTTTTCCATGTAAAGCATGTTCTTGTGTGATGTATACATGATCATGTCGTTACGAGAAAGTATCATTGAGAAAAGTTTGAAATTCTTGGGGAGAAAGCTTTTGTTCGGGGAGAAAGACAGAACTTTGAGAAAATGGATTTGCCAATGTAACGGCAACAGTTTACCTCGTCCATCTTCTCCTTCGTGGCGTACAGCTTCAATTTCTTTAAAAAGCCTTGAAAACTACTGGAGAAAGTGAGAGAGAAAAAGGAGAAACTCTGTGTTCACCTGAATTCCTTCTTGCCTGTATTCAAATTTTCTCAAAAGAAAAACACCATTCGAAGGAGATGAGGTATACGCACAAGAGGTACACTTTTGTTGGGAGCAGGGGAACGATATACTATACACACGGAGCGAGAGATCCGAAGAAAAGACAAGTTTTCATAACTTTCTCTCCCCCCTTTGAAAAGTTTACTTAGCTTTTGTGTAAGTTGAGAGAGGTAAGAGTTAAGCAAAGTTTACTTCCCTCTAGGGCATATGTACATAAATATATACCTACACGAAAATCCTTCTCTCTCCTTGGGAAGGTATATTATTGTAGGTTGTGTTTACACGTGAAGGAAACGGAGAGAGAAACTCGAGTGTGTGTATCTTTTTTATTGCATCGCAGGTTGTTACAAGTTGTTGTTACACGTCATCAAGATCAGCATTATGAGCTCGTGAAATGGCTTGCCATTTGAGGTTTTTAGGATTGTACAAAAGTTGTTTCAACGAGTGAAAGGAGAGTCGGTGTGTTTGTGAGTTAGAAAAGGGAAAATCGGTAGAAAAGCAAGGATTCAAGTTAGGTAACTAGCACTATACTTGTGATGACGATGTACAGTACAGTCATATATGTATCTATCCACAAGGCACCGCTAAATAAAACGGTATAAAAGTGGCACAACCATTTGTATCTATTTTGCCTGTGTGGTGAGAAACGGTATCAACAACACAGGAGCCGGGGGAGTGAAAGGAGAGGAAAAAGCAGAGTCAGAAGCAGATAAATCGATTCTAATGGGACGGAAATGACTGAATGCAGGATGGGTTGGGAGAGAGGAACGACTGTGATTTTTCAGGTTGGTTACTTACTGCCTCCAGCAGCTGCCGTGACTTTGGGGCTTGGGCATGGTGTCTCTGAAAGTGTGTTTCTGAAAGAGTGAAAAGTATGTGTATGGCGAAACGATAGTTTTTTTTGCTGCTATTACTACACCGCACCAAAGGATACACACCAGGGGACATGATGATCCCGCGATACGTTGTTTTATACAAGACTCGTTGTGGAAATGCGATTAAATGAGGTAACTCACTCTTTTGTATATGAGCACGCACTCTCACACACGATATATGAAAGGGATGTACCTTTTTGTGGAATACCTTTCCTATTACTAAATATCAAGTTTGTGCTTTATGTCACTACTTTTATATGGTTTATGCTCCACTGATATACATAGGTAAGCTCTCATTCACCGCACCAGACCAAGACCAAACGATCGACTCGAGCGACCTTTTTTATCACATGCTTGACTTCACTCTGTTCCCATTGCCACACTACGCTTTTTCGGATTTAAATCATTTCTCTCTTTCTCTCCCTTCGTGCCGTGGTTGTCTCTGACTTTAGGGAAATGATACATAATCATATTATTCAAAAGGTATGTGTACCAAGAGAGAAAGAGATGCAAGTGAGCCAGGTTTTTTATTGCTTCTCAAAAACTCATGCATGTAATATGCGTAGGTATATTTCATGATTCATATCCAAAAGCTCTGCCTCGCTGCTCCAGAAAGTAAGAATCAAGTACAAGAAAGTCTGGAGACTTTCTTTTTTAACAGAAAAAAAACCGTGGCACAAAAATCTAGGGAAAAGGTATGGATGTTTGCTTTTGCTATTTTTTCCTATTGAGCAAGTGTAGCAGACAAGTGACAAAAGCACATGTAGCTGCTATGCACAAGAAAAAATAGACTAAGCGCGGTTCCTCTCTTTGCAGATCGTCTTCGTTTGCTTAGTTTTTTATACATTGCACGGGATCATTTTTGTATAGGGAGAAAGGAAAAAGTACATGGAATACTCACACGCGTAACCCGGTTTTCACTTTGTTATGCTCACTTTTTCCGTAAAATTCTCGACCTTTTTCCCCATAGATTTTCTCGCTTCCATCAAGTCTGAGGTAATGGTATACCGTGCGGGGTTGTAGCTCACCGACTGAGGAGCATCATCAGATAAACTAGATGAGTTATTCGCTACACACACACGGCGTATTATCACACAGACCATTTAAGCTAAGATTTATTTGTGAATGATATCAATTTTTTGTACCTTTTTCTTCCCTTGTCTGTCTCTCTTTCTCTCTGTGTGCGAGCTCCCATTATACTCACGACAGTTAAGAGAGAGTGAATGTAACGTTCCTTTTCTCCCGCATCTCTCGTTACAACTCACGTTCACAATGGAAAGGACCGACTGTGGGAAAGACAGAGCATTTTTTGCTTCTTACATTTGGCGAAGGGCTGAGGTTGAAACGTAAGTTGATTTGGAGTTTTTCCCTTCACAACGGATGATAAAATGTATTCAGTAGTGTATGAAAAAAGGTATGTGTACCAGAGACGTATATACATGAAGGAATGTTAGTGCCACTTTTCGCATTGGATACATGAGAAAAAGGCTTCACGAGAGTTTGCAGAGGGAAACCTGCTGCTTCTACGGTCGGAATCTTTCCAAAAAGATTTCCCTTCTCATCTCTTTTTTCACGGGGAAGGAAGCAGGAGTAAAAGAAAGTGCGAGTAAGCTCTACCAAGGACTCTGCTTTTCCTTTACGTTTCTCCCATTTGCTTTGCTTCACAACCGAAAATGGTGGAGAGGAAACGACAAAAAATAACGCGAAAAAAAATCTCCCAACGTGAAAACTAGAGCAAGTGAAGATTTTTACTGGCACTGGCTGTCAAGTAATTTTTTCTAGCTCTCTTTTGTTTAACTACTATTTCAGGAGAAAACAAAACGGGAAAGACAAATGGAGAATGTGCGCAATGTAGTTAACTGTACATGTGGAAGACAATGCGATTTCTCCTGGATGAGCATTTTCTGTCAGACGTGAATTTTGTTTCCAAAAAATTGTCATGTGTAAATGAGCAACGTAACCTGTGATATTTTTGTGCAACTTTGGCCATTATAGACTAGATAACTACAATCCGTGTATAATGCTTTTTATTTACACTCAAGTAAAAATGTTGGAGTTGTCCTAAAAAACTAAGTGTTCTTGACTTATCTCTCTTCCTGAGGAAAAAAGCCCTTCTTTCCGTGAAGAGCAATAAAAGCACGTGTAGATTTGTGAGTAAAAGTTTTTGGTCTTGTAAAAAAGTATATAGTCGTTGGTGGTATCCTGCTGTGACGAAACGAATTATTACTCGTTGAGCTGTAATGAGGGAAAAGTGTTTGCAAGTCAAGTCATGGTGCACAAGCAATTGCCCCGTGCCATTTAAACAGCAACGCATATACATTCATACACATATAAGGGTCTTTCCAGTGTGTACGCATTCACTCGCAGTCATCATGATCGTAGGAATCGGCAACATCGTCATGATCCTCTCTCTCTCCCGGTGACGACGACATACCACCGAGCTCTCCGAGACTCCTGTGGATTCCCTCATTAATGCACTCCTGGGCTTCTGCTTATTCTCACGGAGAATTGTGGAGCACAGAGGAAAAAAATATGTTCTCCGCAGCCTTTTCACTATCTTTCTCAGTACATCTCTCTTTCCCTCTCGCACTGTTGAGTAATCCATTAAACATTTATGATTCCATGAGAAATTTTGGGAGGTAACGAGCGCAGATCTGCTCTAGCTTTAAAAAATACACACATCTCAGGAATTAATATTTTTTACTCAAAGGGTATTGCACATTTTCACAAAGCCGAAAGGTATATTACTCAAGAAAGTGTGCGAGTAAAATTTGAGTATGTTACATCATTTCATGTACGGGTGTCTGGTGGCGATGAGAGGACAATGACTATATTTTTATCGTGCAATACATTATAGCTGTAAAAAGGAAAACTTGTTTGATTCTCCTTTAAAAATGCCATCACGCTTACGTACGGGAGGAGACGGTTATATACTCTCCCCGTAAATGATGGATATGACAGCAGCACACTCTCCCAGGGAGAAACACAAGAGGGTAACGAAGGAGAAAAAACGTGATAATTCCTCAATTTTTTGATTGTATCACACTCACCGTGACAAAAGGAGAGAAAATAGGGAGAGAAAGTGGGAGAAAGCTTTTCTTTGCTGTGAGAAGCTTTAGGCTTCTTTTTGCATTTGGCAAGTGAAAAACACACAGAAGCTTCTCTCTTTCTCCCCGCTCTCTTCTTGTGGCGAGTAATTTACTTTTAATTTATGCTCCATTAAGAGAACAAAGGTAAAAAGTAAGTGGAGGGTAAGCAAGAACAATAAAAAAGACGGGTGTATATAAGAATATGGTAAACTTTGTTATTCAAGTAGTATATTCCAGCTTTTCTTTTACAACAGCATTCTGTATAGGAAGCACATAAAAAAGCCGTTTATTCTTTCATCACTGAAAATCATTTTCATTTAGCATCTCTCATCTCTCTCTCCACTTTTCTTCTATTTATATTCATTCCTGGGAAAAAAGGAGAAAAACACGGAAGGCAGCAGACACGGGAAAGTGTACCCTGTGTTAATGGCATAGGTATAAGAAACGTGTGCATGATAATGGTTGGAACGACGGGGGGAAAGGAGTTTTTAATGAAAACAATTATGTGTATTGTATAATCGTTTCGCTCTCCTCTTCATTCCTCATTAGCAAAAACGACGAACTTCTCTTCACGGGGAAAAGCGAGTGGTGCAGTGGAGTGGTATGTGGCGTAACGTAAACTATGTAAAATATATTATATAGGAGCAGGTTGATTAATGGGAAAAGGAGGCACAAGGGATGCACAAGAAAGAGAGGGAGAGAGAATGTGTGTTTTCTTTATCAAAAACTCTTTGGAATCCCAAGATGAAGGAGCGGGTGAAAAAGA